>CAEGAE010098069.1:0-28278 GCA_903067095.1 Girardinus metallicus
GGTGGTGGTGCTGGACATGACATGGTGAGTTTAAATGCGCGCTGTCGTAGAGGCATCCACATTTCCATATAAGACCCCCCCCCCCTTTTCCCCAATCACACGCACACACAGCCTCGCCCCCCCCCCCCCCTTTCTCCCTCCCCGTTCCTCCCTTCTTTGTTCCCCTCCGACGGTTCCCTCCATACGCGACCTCCCCACGCAGAGACACCACACCACTGCCACCCAGCGGCGGAGAAAGCGCGCGTGTCCGTGTGCGCGCGTAATCTTTGTTAATTTTTTTTTTTTGTTCTTTGTTTTTTTTTTTTGTTGTTGTTGTTGTTGTTGTTGGTTTTTTTCTATTTGCAGATGTTGCATTACAATAAATGAATAAACAAACCAACAGCAACAACAACAACAACAATACAAAAAAAACGCTGGCTGCTTTAAATCAACAGGGCATCCCAGACGCATTCAGGGTGCACGCGCGCTTCTGAAGTGTCCTTGAGCAAGACTCTGACCTAATGCTGACCTCAGCGGGAATAATAGGTGAACTGGTAGAGGGTGTAGAGGGGGCATGGTCATATCATCATCATCATCATCATCATGATCATCATCAAAAGGGAGCATTATTTCTTATTTCTTTTCACCGCCGTGTGTGACGGATTGCACATCAGGGTGATTCAATAAGGAGGAGAATATACGTAGGCTGGGCAGAGCGGTGATTTAATTAGCCCTGCACGCAGCCCAGTTAATGAGGTGCTTAAGAGGGAGACGTTAATTACAGATTCTATATGGTCCTGCTTATTTCTGCAGGGCATACTTTACCGCTCATTCGCGTTTGTGTGCAGATTCATCCACTGATACGAACTGCATTTATTATTATTATTATTATTATTATTATTATTATTATTATTATTATTATTATTATTATTATTATTATTATTATTATTGCGTTTCTTGAATCGTTCATCAAGCATTTTGGATGAGAGGGGAGAGGTTATTTTTCCAACAGGGGGCAGAGTCACTCTGCGCAAACCTCTCCAGGTTCCTTCCCCCTTTAAGTGTCACGTCAAAGCTCGACACTCACTCACAAACAAGATCACGCAGCACATGTGATCTTTTTCTTTCTTTCTTTTTGTTGTTTATCTCTGACCTAGCATCCCAAAAATAAATAAGTAGTGACCTGCGTGTCTGCGTGCTGTCGTGAATCAGCTTTTGACCCACATCAGAGAGCTGCAAAAAAAAGAAAAAGAAAAAGTGAAGTGAAGTGAAGTGCGATATTAAGATTTTTAGAATTAAACTTGTCTTCTTAAAGTTGCATTTGCGTGATCTAATGTTTGGGAGCCGTTTTAAGATGAATCAGTGAATTTAGTCTTTCTTTGGTTCCGCCAGGGGCTTCTGTGTCACACCGAGGTCTCGACCCCATGAGCCTGTTGCTTGGGAGCTGGTTTCATGCCTTTCATCGCTTAATTAAGTTTTAATTGAAGGACAGTTGAGCTGTTTGATCATGGCTCACACATAATCAAATAAAACACGACAATTGCATATTTTTTTCCCCTCTTTGTATTCATTTGTTTATCAAATCCTGAGGAAATAATGGATTGTTGGAGGGAGTTGTGAATCCAACAAGGCTTGCTGTTTCAACTGAGAATTTTCTCTCTGCTAATTTTTTTGTTTGTTTGTTTGTTTGTTTAATCTGTATGGAAAATCAGCAGAAGAGCACACATTTATTTAATTTCATTGAGCATTTTGCCATTTTATTATTCTCCACCAGAAGAGATGTTTTTTTTTTTTGGAAGAGTTGGAAAAATTCAAGAAAAAGGCAGTTCAGATATAACATTTTGGGGGAAACTGACATATGTTTTTTTCTTCTTTTCTACATCATTCTGCACATTTTTAAGATCCAGATAAATTGTTCAAACGCTAGTTTTCATCGTTTATTTTAATACAAGTGAACTGCAATACTTTCCGTCCTTTTGGTGTGACGGTTCAAATCAATCATGAAAAAAAAAATCAGAAAAATATTTTCACTTAGGAGTGACTGCTTTGCATGGCAACTGCCTTTTCAGAATAGAATTAGCTTCTGAAATCTGTTTTTATGAGTTTAAATATTCCAGGCGTTTCAAATAGATTTCATCACTCTAAATACATTTGAGGAAAGATGAGAAATAGATTAGATTTTTTTTTTCTCTCTAGGCTACAATTCTTGGTTTCATGTTATTAAGACATGTGCCACACTAACTCTGGAACAGATACAACAATGCCCCCAGTACAATTTATTTACTTATTTTAACTTTTTGTTTTTTTAGGACAGCCTATCAGCTAACATAGAAGCTTTATAACACAGCCAGGTTCAGTTAAAAATCAGGTTTGAGATTTAAGTTTATTTTCCAGATGCTTTCTCTCATGTAACAATCTGACTCCGTCCTTTTAAAGCATTAAAGGAGTTGAGCTTTAATTTAGTCAGTTTCACAGTTCAAGTTGATCGTGAGTAATACAAAACTGGTTAAAAGTTAAACTCTTCTTTTATTTATTTAATTGAATTTTTTTTTTTTTTTGCTTGTTTTTTGGGGGGTTGGAGGAGCCTTTCTCTTTGTTAGTGCACATCCGCTCTTAAAACTCTTCTTTTGCTTAGCCATGAATAGATATATAATTATAGATTGATCAGTCCACTGTTAGTATCAAACTCTGTGTTAAAGGTTTTTGGAGCTCTCAATAATCCATCACGACTCATGGGAAGTTTGGTTTCCTGAGACCGAGCCCCGGAAAATAAGAGTCAAAAAATTAGGAAAAAAAAAAAAAAAAAAGAAAGAATCCAGCAACTCAGATTTTCTTCAGGAGTAAGAATGAACAAACGATTTCTAAAAACAAAAAATAAAAATAAAAAAAAAGAAAATGCGTCAGAAACAAGTCGCCGGTCTCCGTGTGTCTGTACCTTTGTTTTTATGTAGTTTTGTACAGTTTAATTTAACCACAGGTAAAGACAGCTATGATGAAATACTTTAAGGACAAACATCGAAAAGCATCTCGTCTCGAACCAGGAAATAGCACGCGCTGCCTGTTGTGGTTTCCTTACTGACTTCTGCAGCGTGCTCTTAAAGGGAAGTTTTATGTAAACAGCCATAACCATTGTGTACTTTAAGCAATTTGGGGAATGCAGATCTAGCAAATGAATAGCTTTTTTTTTTTTTTTTTCTGCAAAATTTTGCAACGTGATCTTATCCAAAAACCTATCAGGATAGCAGGTGGCCACCACAAATGATCTGTAAAAGGATTTGCTTCCTTTTACCTCATTGGCTACAGATAACACTCACTGTGTCTCGTAATAACTCACCGTTTGAATGTGAGTAAACACAGGTGAGCTCTGTAAAATATATATATTTTTAGATTTGATCATCTAATGGTAAAATCTACGCCGGAAACGCCTTTCCATAAATAGGTTGCCAGCAATCTGCGTAATTACCGGTATGAGAATTCTGGACCAGAGAACAAAGAAGTTCCAAAATAATGGGAATGCTGGGAAAAGAGAGACATGTCGCACACGCACAAACACAAACAAACACCAACAAGGAGAGAGACAGAGAGGCAGAGGAGGGTAATCTATTTCACAACCTGGAGCCAAAATGGACTTTGGACAAAGCGCAGAGTCAGAGGTCACACCGATAGTTGCTGCGGTGTGTGTGCGTGCGTGCGTGTGTGTGTGTGTTGGGGGGAGCGGGGGTGTGCATGTGTGTGGCCGCGTAGAACGCTGCAGCCTTAATTCCTCCATAATGATCCCGACCATTATCTCTCATTTCTAACATTACCTCATCTCTAAAACAGCACGCAGCTTTAAATAACGGTGTGAGTCCGCGATAAGGCGGCGATCATGTGCAATTTAGGGAAACCGAGCAGTTTCCCCAGTGGGGTTTTAACCCGTTAATTGCTGATAAATAAAAAAAAAAAAGAAAAAAAAAATCAGAAGAAATTATCAAGCAAAGTAGCTCATCAAAACTGAGCACAAAGAAGGAGGAAACTAAAACTTTCTACCAGCCGGATTACACCCACAGATCCCCCAAGTTGATCTTATATTTCCCACATCTAATAAGAATTAAATAGATCAATTTGACTTTTCCTTAAAAGTCGTTCAAATCCCTCAAAACATTTCACGTGTGGATTTTAAAGGACAATGCCGGATTGTCATAAGCTTTGCTCCGGACTGTCTGCTGCCAGTAGATCTCAGAGTGAGCTGCAGTCATGACTGTGAAGTCCCCCTCATTCTCTCATAACGTGAAAACTGCACAGTCACATGTGAAAAATGAAGACAGCAAGAAGAGCAAGATGACTAATACGATCGCTGAGGTGTCAGTCGATAACCGAAAATAGATCGATGCATGCAGTGACATTAATTACACCATTAAACGTCTGCTCTACTCAGTGCAGATTATGTCCCATTATATCCAGTGGGCTTCAAAGTATCGTTTTTCTTCAAAATCATCAAATTCCGCTTTAACTTGTGTTGTTGTTGTTGTTGTTTTTTTTCCAAGTTCTGCTTTGCTTTCTCAAAAACAGGCTGTGTAAAAAAAAAAAAATGTAGCTATAAGCAAAACTTTTATCTTCACAAAACGTGCAATGATCTCTTCTCAATGATCCGCAATTTACAAGCATGAAATCTTTTATGCAAGATTTCATGCTGGTTTTATGCAGTTTTTTTTTTTTTTTTTTTTACTTTTTATTACTATTATTATTATTCAAAAATGCTGCATAACATCAAATTAGGATTTGCAGAGCTGCCGTTCATCCGCGTGTTAAAGTCAAGGACAAGTTCTGTTTAGTTTGGATACGTTCCCCTCAAAATAGTTCATACATTTTGGATTGAATCATTAGAGCACTTGCTTTAATACCACCCGTAATATTCCAGTAATATAAAGTGTAATCTGTATATCACTACATTGACACAATAGCCTGTGTTAAACAGTTTTTGTTTTCTTTTGGATAGCGTTTTCACAGGAAAAGTACCAGAAAAATGAAACTCAATCCCAGAGGGAAAATCTAACCACACACAGAAGGAGCAAAACATTCACAGGCAGGGCCAGCCCAAGGCATAAGCAAACTGACCCCTCGCTTATGGATTCTAAATCATCAGGATCTCAATGAAAGGCTTGGATCTGAACTCGGATCATGGATGCATGTTTTCACATTGGCTTATTGAGAAGGAGTGAATTTGATTTGATTTAAAGATGTTTAAATTGATAAGAATTTAAAGGAATTGGCGAGATTACCTTTCCATTTGATCATCGTCTCTTTAACTCCACTGTTTTATTATTGTGTTCCCACAGTAACAATCTGATACGAGTTCAAACTTGTCTTTATGCTTTGAGCTCGGTTTGATGACAAGTACATCTTGGCAAATAATAACCAACTACAAAAGATTGTGTCTGAGCTCAGCCAACTAATCGTCGGTCCTAACCCTGTAACGCAAAACACTGTTAGTGGGGGTGGACGCTTCTAACAGGAAGAGGGGCCCCAAATCTAACTCAGCTTAGACTCCCCATACCACCTGCAGCCAGTCCTGCTGGTACAGTTTCACCTGATCGTAAAGTCATTTCCTCCAGCTGTAGCCAGCCAGTCACTGTTGAGCTGGATGTGTCACTAGATGCCGAGTTAAAGGAAAACAAAGTAACTTACAACCACTCAGGTTTTAAACATCACATTGGGAAAGGATCTCGAATCTGCTTCTGTGATTTAAAAATAAAAAAAAATAAACAGAGCAGAGAATGATTTCATGACTGAGACAGACAGACATCCACGCTGCAGCACGCCAGGTATGGGGAAGGTCACCCGTTTTTTTTTTTATCTGTGCCCTTATCAAACAGATACAGCTGCACTTGCATGCATCGTGTATTTATTCATTCATTTATTTATTTTTGATTGAGTGATGAAGAGTGAGCGGCTTATTTCTGGAAACCACCTGCTTGTTCTTCGTGTTTGCCTTTAACGTTTCAATGCTGCATGTGTCGAGCATATTAAACAAACCATAGAGGAGCAGCATCAGCCATCAGAAAACCACAGTCAGAGCTGTGTTGCTGCTGACAGCCTCGGTGATTTATGGATGTTTCTCTCTCTCAGCTCACCCCCCCCCCCCCTCTCTCTCTCTCTCTCTCCCTGCCTCGCCTTCGCTCTCCTCAACACGCGCTGGATCAGCTGATCCGTCACGTGACTCGCCCTTTTGCAAGATGGAGTTAAGCGAGCCTGTGCAGAAGGGGCTGCAGCTCCTGGCCGATCAGTCTACCGTGAGCCACAGCAGCTTTCAGGTGCTGCTGGATGTCTCCTTCCGGGGGCTGCTCTCCTCCCGGGCCGACCCCACAGTCCTCGGTGAGCCGATGTCTCTCCCCCGCCACCGCCGCCGCTTTTGTCTCCGCTCCTTCTTCCGGTTTCTCTATGTCTAGACTCGAGGTTTGCGGGTTTTGACGGCCCTGTAGCGCCCTGGATTATACACGTTCACGTAAAAAGAAAAAAAAAAAAAAGAAGAAAAAATCTCGTGTGCGGCGAAGTGGGAGCGCAGTTTTAGGTGTTAACGCGCTGTTTGAGGTGGTTTCCGTTGCCTCTTGAACGGCCACCAGGGCTACATAACACATCAGGAGGATCATACTGAAGTATTTCACTAACAGTCACTTGGGATTGAAGTATTTTTAATATAAAATGGACAATCTGATCTTTCACACATTTTTAGCCCGCTCTGTTTTTGCTGGTCGACTTTAATTTTCGAATAAAATCTACAAATTACACCAAAAATAAATGATTAAAGTGACGGGTTTTTTTTTTTTTTTTTTTTTTTCTCTTAGCGCTTCAGTGTGAGAATTGTTTAGAAAATGAAATGTTCACCAGACAAACAAAGAAATGACCCCGGACCCCTCCCCAGCACTCCCGGCTGATGCAGCTGAGGGGTCCATTCACATGCAAATCGTCATTGATTTCCATTCTGCGCGTCAATCTGGGAGAACCCCGAGGAGAGGAAGTGGATCGCATTGGCACCAATAGGAGTCCAACAAACGCAGGAAGAGAGGTGTACGCGTCATCTCGCTCACTGTCCTTCTGGTTGCAGATCAGCCCGAGCTGAAGCACATGGACAGCGTCCTGCTGAAGCAGAGCCACGCAGCCCTGACCACCTTCATCCTGGAGGCGGTCAAACACAACGCCGACAAGTCCACGATAAGGTAAGGCAACAGCAGACCCGTATGGAAATCAGAGGAGCTGATGGGATTGCTTTAAGGTACTCTGGCGTTTCATGAAACTCTCCGGGTCTGCAGCAGTGGATGCAGAATGTCATTTTCTTTTGCTAGAAATGTCTTTTTGCAGAAAAAAAAATACAACAAAGGAGAGAGATTCTAGAACAAGTGGAGTTGCCTGCTCACGCTGTTTGGCTGCATGTTGTTAAGAAGTAATTATATATGAAAAGAGGAACAAATGGAGGGAAATGTGCTGATGTGGCATTAAAGGCGGATCATTGATGACCTTTGTCTTGTTTTTGTTACACCTTTCCTCAAAATGTAGTCCTTTTTGCAAACTTTGTGTGGTTTATATGAGAAAGTCTGACGCTTAGGATGTTTGACATGAGCTTGTATGAGAACACCTGTGTCTGTGCATGTAAGAGACAACATTCAGCTGTGAAAACTTAAGAATTGAGGTGTTTCTTATGGAGAAGCATCAATAAATCAGCGACTGACTGTGGGACCTAGTTCTCTACCTCTTCACTAATCGAATCAAATCTTAAAACTTGTTGTTTTCAGTCAACATACGCCAACAGCAGGTTATCTGGTGAAATTTTGTAAAATAAAAATCAGGTGAAGGTCAGTGACTCATTATGTTCACTCATCGTTTTCTGATGGATTTAAAACTGCTGCCTCTGTCAAGGAACCTCCAGAAATGAATGACCTATTTTCTCATTAAAATGCTTTGCAATTGTAACGTAAAATCGGAATCGGTTAAAAATTACAGTCGGATTTCAAATGAAATCAGAAATCGGTATTGAAAACGGCTAATTGGTTCATGTCTGATTTCGTACCTGTCTTGTGGTTTTCTCATTCTAAAACCAGAATGTTTGAGAATGCTGTGTCGTTTCACAGTGTCTCAAAAGTTTCATTCGTAATCTCAAATCCTTTGTTCTGCTTCAACTGTATGAAACTATTCTGTGGAAATGAAAAAGACATTTATGTGCCGAATGGCGCACATAAAAAAACAAAAAAACAAGGCGGTCTGAATTGGGTTTGTGTACCAAAACTAAAACACAACTTTCCCCGAATTTTTGGAAAAAATAGCAGGATTCTGATTTATTGCACGCTTGTCAGAGAAAGTACTCGAACTCACTTGACAAGATTTTGTCTGCAAGTTTTAATCAGACCAGAACAGATAGATAGCCCAAAAGCTCTGGAAACATTGTGGAAAACTAAGAAGTTCATTGTTTTCTGTTTTTTGAGATCTGACCCAAAGTTAGATTCTTCTTGACAGAAATACACAAAATGCTGGAGGATATCTTGCACGGTACAGTTTGGTATAATCCTGATTAAAATGGCTTCATCAGAATATTTTAACATAAAAAAAAAATAAAAAAATCAAATAAAAATGAATAACAAGATTTAATTGCTATTGCTTAAAACACGACAGATTATTCAATAATGATAAAGGCAGTTTATATATTGATTTTGCTACATTAAGTTATTTTAATGCTCTTTAGTTTTCAAGGTTTTTTTTTGGGGGGGGGGGTTAGGATTGGAAATAATTGCAGGCAGCCAAATTTGTTCCTCTTTTGAACGAGGTCAAAGTGTAAAAGCCTTCTTTCAGCCAGCTGACTGGCAGTTGGCAGCAGCAGTCGTAAGAGGATCGGTGTTGCGTACGACTTGAGAAGACTCAAGCACTCTATGTGGGGTCCTATTAAAATCATTTCAAACCACCGTACCGGGAATTTATTTATTTATTTTTTTAAAACATTATGTTTACCTTGATACCAATAACCAACCCATGCCTCCTGCAGATACGGATGAAATTCAAGTTTTCCAGTCTGATTTGAATCTAAACAAACATTTCTGTGAGTCGCTTTAAAATCAATCTATGCAACATTTGGATTCCCTCAGGAGAAAAAGTGTTATTAGAAATCAACTCCTGCCTGACAACAGAATAATCATCTTACTTTGCTCCATCGGATGCAGATCGGATAAATTGTGTTCTGCTAGCTTAATGTTTTACAGTCAGATGGTGTTTGTGTGTTTTCACTCATGCACACTTATGTTACAATGCTGAAGCTTTTCCACTGAGGTACCTCAAACAAACATTTATGAGGAAATCACCTCTTTGTTTCAGTTCCAGGTTCATGTTCAGCACCAAATGTTCCAAATATTATGTTCATTTCGAAGAAAATAGGAAGTCGAAAGATCGCTACGAGTTAACATTTTCTGTAGAATGGCATTAAAGAAAGACGTCTTACCAAAAGCAAATAATAATAATAATAAAAGAGATGTGAAATTAAGTGTGTCTCTGTTTCTTTCTTGCAGCTCCTGCCTTGAGGAGCTCACACTGAGCACAGACAGAATAGAAATATTCTTCAGCACATATCAGGTCAGATCATGTTGATCTTAATAAAAAAAAAAAGACATTCAACGGTTGCAGTTTTGACTTGTGTGGGTGGCAAACTGGGGTTTGCTTTGTTTTACAGAAACATAAAAAAGACATAGAGCGTCTGTTGAGCAGGTAAGGCTAAAAACTGGAGATTTTTTTTATTATTATTTTTGCCTCTCTGATCTCATTCAGGATAAAAATTGATAGATGTTAAGATTCTGTTGCTGAACCGAATAAAGTTTTCAAAAGACTTTTGTGTCATGGAAAAATGAACTTAGTGGTGGAGATGGGGGGAGAAGGGAGGTTGACTGGATATGTATAGATCAGAGCTGAGAAAGTTTAATTATCAGCAAACTGGTCTGGTATGAGATTTGGACATGAGGACCAAAGCGGATGGATTTACCCTATAATTTCCTAAACCCACAATTTTCTCCCCCCAATAACAGGTCCTGAATATAAAAAATATATATATTATAGGATGAGAGAAATTGCTACATATATATATATATATATATTTTTTATCTATGTACTTACTTTTGGGTTATGCTGTCAGCACCTTAACAAACAAACAAATAAACTTTCTGGATACGCCCCTGGCAGATTGGATGAATTTATTACAAATTTATAAGCCATTCGATTAATCAAACTGTACACAAGTTGCTACAACAAGCTCCGCCCTCTTTTAACTTTCCCCCTTTCTAGCATGGGCAGACGTCCACCTCACGTTAACGACGTATCATGGCGTCTGCAGTACCACATGAAGGTACAGACGCGTTGCGCCAGAACCTGTGCTCCAGCAGTTGTTTCTGCACCATTTGTTATGTGACGCTAACAGTGTCATCCCCCCCCCCCGCCCCCCCTTCCCCCAAAATCAGAGCGGGCAGCTGGATAAGATCAACGAGCCTTTCTACCTGATCTCACTGAACACGGAGGTAACTGCTGCGCTGCTCTCCTTCTGCTTTCCTGCAGCTTCTGTACGAGTGCGCAAAAAAAAGCTATATTTGTTTATATATTTATTTATTTATTTTTTGTCAGAATGAAGGATCCTCGGAGGATATCAACTTCACCTGCACAACGGAGCAGCTGCAGGTAACAGAAAAAAACGCGTTAAACACAGTTTAATTATCAGAAAAATATAACGAATAAAAACTCATCCTACTTACAAGATGTCTGTCATGTTTGATGCTTTTTGGAGGTGTGGGGGCGGGGGGGGGGTGTTTCAAACTCAAAGTATTATCTGACCTTGTGGAATGGAAGTAGGAGCTGAACTAAATTGAATTTTGATCTTCTTCCTGGTCTGTCCGGCTTTTATTGGGAATATTTCCCGCTTTTCTCTGCTGCTCTGGATTGTTTGCTGGAAGTGACCCGTGTTTTTCTCGATTCCAGGATCTGGTGTCAAAGTTGAAAGATGCTGCCAAGAGTGTGGAGAAAGCCAGTCAGATGTGACGCCCTGCAGCCACAGCAACGTCACTAGCTATTTTTGTTGTTGTTTGTTAATATGCATTAGTTCCTGTTTTGTACACGAGTCTACATAACGTCACGCATGTTTGAAAATAAAATCTGAAATTTGAAAAATGAAAAAAAAAATATATATATGTATTTGTTATTTGAGTCGTGCCAAACCTTGAAATATTCTCAACAACCTTCTCATCCGACACGTCGGTATACAGTTTTGATTTATTTTTTTTATTTTTCTTTCTCCCCTGAAAACGCTGACAACAACTTGAAGAAATTTATACTTTATTATTATTATTATTATCATTTTAAACTGTAGTTTTATACTATTGCCGTTCACTTTCAGCAAGATGCTTGGAGCCAAAGCCTTCCCGATTAATTGCCTGGAATTTCATCCCCTTTTTCCCCTCCGAGTTTACACCCACATCAGCTGCAGCTTCAAAGCTCCTCAGTTGGAGCTGCGCAGCGGCTCGGATTCCATAAACATCCCAAAATTCCTCCATGCTCAGCCGGCTGCGAGCAGTATCAAGACTTCAGATGCTTCCAGCGAACGCAGTTGTGCGTTTTATTTTATTTTATTCTATTTTTTTTTATTTATTAATTTTTTTTACATGAGCCTGTGGGGAAAAAAAAAACAATAATGTTTGACGCCATTTGTTAGTGCGTCGGTCTTAGAGGAGAGCTTTAATAAAGCAGCTGCCTTCTGCCACAGCAGTCTGCATGAGGGCAGCCGCTTGTTCTTTGCGGTTATTTTTAACACCAGCGAGGCTGGGGAGTAGTAATCACTGGCATGTTACGCACGCCGATTGTGGCGCAAAGTGTTCAAAAAGTGGGTGAACGTGGATTTGGGGATCTCTAGAATCACCGAGGAAAAAAAAAAAGAAAAAACAACAACAAACAAACAAACAAACAAAAAAAACACCCTGACAGCGAAGTTCTCTGCGCCTTTAAGCGACCGCTTGCTCGCGTTTTATGCGCAAATCGCAGCGTCTTGCGTGGTTTCGCTTTGAATAAGGGGGGGTGGGGGGGAAGAATAGCACTATCATGTGTACACCTTTTGGTTTTGTTGTGTTTCGTGTCACCCACGCAGAAGATTTTTTTTCTTTATTTTTGGGCAAACATTCATACACCGACAGTAATTCCAAGGCACCCTTAAGCAAAGAGACCACGTGACCACGGGGCGGTCGAACTACAAGCCATTTTGGGGACCGTGTCAGTTTCCACGGAGCACACGCACATACACACATACGGAGAGTGAGAGAGAGAGAGAAAGGGAGAGAGAGAGTGCTGCGTTTCAGCTCTAGAGGCGAAGCGGATATTTTGGAGGCAAAGTTATCAGTGCTGAAGTGGACGGCTGTCGGAACCGAAGCGGCGGGATTTGGATCCGTTGGATCGGGATACGCACGGCGCAGGAGGAAACGAGGAGTTTTGTTCCCCCCCCCCTCCACCCCCCTCCCCTCCTCTTCTCGTCTTTGCGCATCTGAAATGCGCTGCGCTCCGCCGTGCGCTCTCCGCCACTGACAGCGTCTGCAGCCCTGCTTCAAGATGGCGGCTCGGCTTCTATTCATTTTCTGCTGATCTGCCTCCCAACTTTCATTGTCTCCGCCGCGTCGAGAGCCGCCGATCGCCAGCCGAGCCTGCAGGTTTGTCCCCTTCCGTCTCTTCTCTAACTAGCAGCGGTGAAAGGCGACGTTTAGGCGGTGTGCTTTTGTGTTTTTCCACCTTCTCTCTCTCTCTCTGTGTGTGTGTGTCTGTCTCTCTCCCTCCGCGCTGATCCGATCCAGCGGTGGATGTGGAGCTCTATCACCGACGTGGAGCTCAGTGTGTCTCATGCGCACTACTTTTCTTCCCCCCTCCGTCTTCCTGCAAAAACAGATCTGCTCTCGGTCATAAAAGCCAATTATTGCGCTCTGTTTCTCGCGGACGCGTGGTACAGAGCTCGGTTAACTGGCTCTAAAGGCTGGTCTCGGTTAAGGTTTGCTTTGCGTCGTTTGGATTTATGTAAAGTGGGAGAGCCGAAGCGAACCAAGCTGGGTCGGCTGAGATGGCAGCGGCAGCAAGTGCTTCAAACGCTCCGTGTGGGCTCGGATTTCCACGCAGGGGCTTCATTTTATAGAGGTGGGATGGTGGAAGGGTCCCGAACCGGGTCCCGTCCGACATTCGTGTGAATTTGACCCAGTTTCTGATTTTTTAACTTAAGATGGATGGCTACCGGAAACGTGCCGTGGAGGTGAAGCGTTTCATTTGTGTCTTGATTATTTCATTACCGGTGATCGATAGCTGGTTGATTGTTGGAAAATAAGAAAGCGTGCGTGTTTTTCAACCGTTGTGCGGCGGTTTTGTTTGGATTGGATGGTTAAAGTTGGATGTCCTGTCTTGTTTCTGTGTCGCCCTGCGACAGACTGGCGACCTGTCCGGGGTGAACCCCGCCTCTCGCCCGGAACGTTAGCTGGAGGTGGGCACCAGCAGCCCTCCCGACCCCACTAAGGGACAAGGGTGTACAGAAAATGGATGGATGGGTTAAAGTTTGAGTGAATTAAAGCAAAAAAAAACGCAGGACGAGACGTCCGGGTGGATACAAAGAGGTGGCTGAGTCCTCCAAAGCAGCCAAAGCGTCTATTAAATTTACACGAACTGTAGCCAGAGCAGGATGTTTGTTTTATTTTATTGACGTGCAATATTTTCACCTTTCATCCAGCTTCACTGCATGTCCACGGTGTGTCTTATGCAATAGGCTGTATAAGACACTGTGGAGTCTCCTCTATCACGCGGAGGAAGAAAAAAAAAAAAGATCAGTGTTCATTGCTTTCATGAGAGAGAGAGAGAAAGAAAAATAAAAACTAGAATATTTTTTCATTGTTGTTTGTTTCAGGTTAACATCCTTGGTATAAATGTGATCATGGAGTTTTCTTCAAATGAACTGAAGCTCCAATAAGTTGCCATTTATTTTTATTTTTTTTGTATATTCCGCTTTATACGTCCACTCACAGCGGCGGATGCCAGCTTTAGTTTTTCCTGCTGGTTTTGTTCATTTCATTGGGTTCTAATTATTATTTCAAAGTACTGTTGAGCTGTTTGCAACCAGGGGAAACGTCGTGACAGGCGACGGTGTCGTTTGAGGACAAACGAGCAACGTTTCTTTGGGTCAATCGCGAGGACTTTTGGAAATCTAGACTTGTGCGGCTTTTTTTTTTTTTTTAAGGCTTATTCTCCAGAAACCGCTGCGTTGAGTAAATTAATTCAAGTCGGAACGGTGGATACAGTTGGGAGCTAATCTTTCTACTGATCCCCTGTGAGTTGGTCATTTATTCAGAAATCAACTCTTTTTTTTTTTTTTTTTTTTGTGATCGACTCGAAGTCGTGTCATAAACGGGAGCAAACAGCCCCGCTCCCACAGGACTGAGAAGGGAGAACAGTTGTCCAAACACCAAGCGATCGATTAATGGCGCAACAGGCTCCTCCTTGCATATATGCGGACATTATCCATCATTGTGCGGGTCTGTGGCATCCACTGGAGCCGAGACGCTGTCCAAACCTCTCAGGGGTCTGGTGAGCCTCAGAAGCGGTTTGAGAGAAGTCTGACTCGCAGTCTGGCATCGTGGTGCTGATGGTGGGTGAGGCTGGCTCAAGTCAAATCCAGTATTTTTTATTTATTTATTTATTTTTTATCATTATTATTATTATTTTCTTTCAGAAAACCATGACCTCGGTTGGCTTTGGACACACTTGGTGGCAACTTTTATTTCTGGAAAAATATAGTACCTGAGGAGTTCATGTCGACATTTAGTTTGCATTTGTGTTGTTTTGCCTCCCATGCAGTGTAAAGTCTTACAGCGTCCTTGGTATAAATGGTATAAAAACAGAACTGGCTTGAGGTATAAACTGCTGGTTAGAGCTCAGGAGGGTCCAAGATTATGACTTATTTACACTTTGTAGTGGATCAAGAATGAGCCGACTCATAAATGCCCTGGATTATTTTAAAAAAGGTTATTCAAAAAGAGTTTAAAATGGCTGAATCTGAATTACAGTAATGCATATCTGCTTAAGATTTCATTTGTTATGATTGTAGAGTTATTTTTTTTTTTTTGCTGTCACTTGAACAGGTTCTATTTTTACTGTCTGTGCTGGAATCACACTTCATGCATGCTCTAAAATGTTTGCAAGTGAATAGCAACAAGTTGAATGTAATTTTCCTCCTTGTGCCTGTAAGTACGGCTGATTAAATTTGACACATCCATCCCAACACCAAGTCTGTATTGAAACATTGTGACTTTCTACCTCATCTCCACAATTTACAGCTTTTACCTTCCGAACTATGTTATCCCAAGTCTTTTGTATGAAATAAAAGGAGCAAACTGACGCAGTCAATTAAGGAGATTCACTGTTGGGTGTAGTTATATGCACAATGAGCAGACAATTAAAAAAAAAAAAAAAGAAGAAAAAAAAAAAGAGTGGCGCTGTGGTGGCTACGTTTCCCCCAAATCAAATTCTTCTTGAGACTGAATTGAACCTTGGCTCGGCACTGCCGATGAGCTTTACCCACAACTGACTTCTGTGAAGTTACTTGTTTATAAAACAAATATGCGCTGAAAGGTAATAGCCAGGCTGTGTGAGAGGCTGGTTCTGACGCAGAACAAATGCAGCCTGTGTTCCAGTTTGCGGGTTTAACTTCGGCGCAGCCTCTGCTGTCTGGCCATGTTGCTGCTGCTGCTGCTGCTGCTGCTGCACCACCGTGCTTATTATCGCACACACGCCATGAAGCGAAGCACTGCTGCTCGAAGCGAAGCCGTTCTCCGACTGGAACACCGTAGCCTTTAGCTCTTTATAGCCCAGAAGCTTCGGGTTTATGCGGGGCTTCAAAGCGCCCCCTCTCGAAGACCCGCCGAACCGATGTGAGCTTCTCTTTTTTTTTTTTTTTTTTTCTCCCCCCCTCTACAAAATGGCAGCCGTGCTGTCGGCAGCTTGGCAGTCCAGCGGCGGAGGGGACGGAGAGAGACTCTCGGTCCCTCCTTCCTGCTCCTTCCCGCTCAGCTTCACCGGCAGCTCGCCGACTTTTTGTTTTGGTTCGACATCCTGCGTCGTTCTGGTCACTGGCAAGCCGCCACGCGAGCTCAAAGCAATGGGAGTTGCCATAGAAACGGTCAGGTTCCCCCCTCTACCACCCCCCCGCACCGGTTCGCCGCCTGTGTGGCACACCTGACGCAACTAGCGGGAGCCTGGAATCATCGCTCCCCGGTTAACCTTCGCTCGGGCTGCTGGAATCCGCCTTTTTTCTCTGCAAATGATGCTCTCATTCATATATTTCTATATGTTAAGAGGCATTTAAGGCTTGGTCGCTGGATTGTTGCGATTTATAACCGGTGACAAACACTCACCGTGCTATAGGTGTAACTTCTTCTCCAGCTGTTTGACCATTTAAAGCAAATTTTGACACAACGAATCGCATTAAAAAATACCTCATCTAGAGTTGATAAAGCTGGCTGGTTGACGCGTCATTTTTTTTTTCTTTCTTTTTCTTTTTCAAAATTTGAATCACCTCGACATTTGGATCCTGCCTGCCCCGTTGCTTCGTTGTTATGCCTGCTTTAGATGACGGTCATATACAGTGGCATCGATTTCCCCATGATCTGATTGATTTATGATATTTTACTGCCTCTTAGCTGACCGAATGCCATCTCACTGCCCATCAATCTGCCACAGAAGGAAAAGGTAAAAAAAAAAAAAAAAAACCCTCTCCTTTCGGTTATTTTTTAATTAGCATAAAAGATGGTGTTGATTTAACACAGTCAAGCAAACAACATCTTTTCCCATGCAAATGGTGCTCTGGACCATCAAGCCTTTGGAGGACGATTCTCTCAATTAAAACATACTTTGGGGTTTTGGTTTGAATATTATAATGGAAAGGCTGTACAGGGAAGTGACTCTTGAAAATATTTTAAAGGAAAAAATCTTTCTAAAATTGTAGTTAATAATAATAGTCATTGTTGTCCCTCAAATGGTCCACCTTTCTACTCAGACAGCATCCGCAGCAGCCGTTCTGACACATTCCCTCTTTTCTCTCCTTCCCATGCAGGATTTTTCTTTTTCTTTTTCTTTTTTTTTTTTTTTTTTTTTGTAAAGTTCTGCCAACATGCATCGGACCACCAGGATAAAGATCACTGAGCTCAACCCTCATCTCATATGCGTCCTCTGTGGAGGATACTTCATAGACGCAACCACCATCATCGAATGCCTCCACTCTTGTAAGCACTGTTTGTCCCTCAGTCCAGATTTAGCACTCTCATTTTTTTTTTCTGACTGATATTTTCTCTGTTGCAGTCTGCAAAATGTGCATTGTGCGCTACCTGGAAACGAGCAAATATTGTCCCATCTGTGACGTGCAAGTGCATAAAACAAAACCCCTGCTCAACATTAGGTGAGACAGCGTTGTGTTGAAGTCGTTCTCTTTGACACGTTTTGCCCCTGGGTGTGTCTTTTTGCTATTAATCGCAGATGAAAAGTGCTATTATGTTTTGTAACTCTTCCTTTTTGACTGGCCTTTGTGTGGATGAATCAGCCATTCATTGTCATGTGTATAAAAGCTGTAATTTGTCTGCTCATCCAACACATTCAACCTGCTGTGTCAGTAGTTTGTGTTTGAACATGACAGGAGTTTCTCCATTCTTTCTGCAGGTCTGACAAAACTCTGCAGGACATTGTGTACAAACTGGTCCCAGGCCTCTTCAAAAGTAAGTACACATTCGAATCTCTTCGTTGTCCAAAACAAATCTATAGAAGCGGACGCTTGCGAACGCTCTAGAGTTATGAATCCTACAAATGTCAACATTTAGGCTGTATCATACTTCGGTGTGGATCACTTTTTGTAAGGTTGTGAAATTTTTAAATGCCACATTTTGAGATCTCAAAGTCAAGTGGCGATTAGATTTCAGTGCTGTGGTGAAATGAGAAATTATGGACACGATGTTTGTTCTGACATCTTGCTAAATGCTGTTGGTAAAGCAAACTCAAACAATACGTGTACAACTTGTTTGAAATGTTGACGTTTTTGTACTTCTTTTTTTTTTTTTTTTTTAAGATTATTTTAAAACCCTTTGATTTTGTTGCCATATTTTTTGGGCTCTCAAAAATGTTCTATAATGTTGACAAATGTTCTAACAGACTCAACTTATTTCCACAAGTCGTCCCATTTTGCTGTGTTTGATGGTGAAATTGTTGCTTGCAACTCTCCCTGGCAGCGTTTCCTTTCTTTAAGAGTTTGTGAGAAGTACAGCTGTACTGACTTGTCTTCCTGAATTCCTGCAGATGAAATGAAAAGAAGGAGAGACTTTTATGCAGAGCATCCTGTAGATGGTGAGTCGAAGATCCAGCCTATTTATATAAAGTGTGAGTGGTTCTCCTTATTTTTCCCTCTGTAACATGACCTGTGCATTTTCTTTTTCTTTCAAAGCTTCCAACGGTTCACATGAGGATCGTGGAGAGGTGGCGGACGAGGATAAGAGAATTATCACCGATGACGAGATCATTAGCCTCTCCATCGAGTTCTTTGATCAGACCAGGTGAGCTTTTGGTTTGAAAGTACATGAAAGCGACGTTTTTGAGGTCATAAAGAAATTTGACATTTAGTTCATTTGCAGATTGTTATCATCCTTTGTTAAATTGCTCAACAATGTTACTTTTATGTTGGTAATTTATCGTTTGCGGTATCTGGAAAAAAAAATCTGTTTGGATTTTATTGTACTTGAGTATTTAACATATACTTGCATACATAAAGGGAATACATAGTGGTATTTGTTTAAAATGTAAAAGATTTATAATTTACAAATATCACTTACATTATAATACCCAGTGGATTTTGTCCAATGTGTCATTTGTAAAGAGTCCTTTTTGGTTACCATGGGAAAACTTAGTGCAAAATCATGACTGTTCCTTTTTTTTTTTTTCTTTACATTTCTGAAATCAAAAAAAAAAAATCATGCTTGCTGAGAATAAAATGATAAAAAACTCTGATTCTTAGAAGCATTGTATGTTGACTAAATTTAGCTTCAACAAGAATGTAATGGAAGTGTGTGTGTGTGTTTTGTTTATAGACTTATAGGCGTGGTGGAAGACAAGCAAACAAAAGATCAGGTATGCACCACTGATTTGACAACCTCTCTTCACAGAATCTCCAAAAAAACAAAAAAAACAAAAACAAAAAAAAAAACCTACTACCTATTAAAAGGAGCAGCCATGTTGTTCCTGCAATGCAAATGTTGTTGTTTTTAAGGTGGACCAACAAAATGGCTACCTTTTTATCAAAATATGTATATTTTTTTCAATGCTTTTAGCACAAGAAACAAAATAACTCTTTACATATGGATATCTGCAGGTGGCTAACAAGAGGTACCTGCAGTGTCCAGCCGCCATGACAGTCATGCATCTGAGGAAGTTTTTGCGCAGCAAGATGGACATCCCAAACACATATCAGGTCTTTCATATTGTGTATTTTTCTTATTTAAGCTGATACTTTCATATAAATACAAACAAATTGCAAAATCGTTGGGGTTTTTCTTTTCCATTAAATTTGTTTGCATACATTTTGTGTGATCCAGGTTGAAGTCATGTATGAAGACGAGCCTCTCAAAGATTACTACACGTTAATGGACATAGCCTATATCTACACTTGGAGAAGGGTAAGCGGTCTCCTTGGACATGTTGTCAACATGCTTATTAAAGTGTTAGTCCTAAAATCTACAGGCAGTTATATTGTATTGACAGTTAAATTCCTGTCCATTTTTAAGTAAATTTAGGCATAGTCCGATCCAATGGAGTAAGCTCAATCCTGTTATTTTAACAATTTTTTTTATAGATATAATTAACTGCAAACAATAAACTATTCCCCCTTTTTATGGCCAAGGTTTTATCGGAAAAGATATAAAGTATAAATCTGGTTGTGACATTATTTTAATTTATTTGACTAGAAGCTTTGGGCTAATGATTAGACTCACTCTGGGGAAAAAAAAAACAACATCTAATGCTTTCCAACCCCTTGATGAAATTTAGAAATGCTTGGAAAAGTTTCCAAAATACCCCACCGCCCCTCTCTCTGCCCTTACCTAAAATATATCAAATTGAAATGTCTGAAAAATAAAGGGCTTGTTGATGTTGATTTTGTTTTAGATACTGGCCTCTATTTTGGGTTTTACAACCTGAGTTCTCACTAATTAATTTATCATTTTAGTTTTTGAATTATTGTTTAAAATAAACTCAGCTGTTCCTTGAATTCAGCAGAAGTCCTGAACCGCCGTCTAGATGCCATGCAAATCTTCTTTTTTTTTCTGCTTTGTGAAATGAGGATATCACTAATCTCAAAGCAATATTTAACTCTTCCGTATTTATTCAATGAGAATCTTTTCTGGATTTTTAAATATCTGCATTTTCAAGATGCTCGGAGAATTTTTTTTTTTTTTAATAATGTAACAATTGATAACAAAAAACAACTAGGCAATGTAATCAAATGCTCAACGTATGATAGGTGGAAAAATTTATAAAATAGAATCTAGAAAATTATTATTTTGAAGAAGAAAAAAATGTAGGGACCTTGCAGGCTAAATATGCGTATATTTTTGTGCATGCACAGTGAAGCAGATGTTTATCCAATGTTGGTTTTACTTTTACTTGGAAAACTTAAACTTGTAACACTTACATTTTTTTAGAATGTAACTAAAGGGTTCCATAAATTAATAACATGTTATCAACTGTTTTGAAGTATTTTTTTTTCTTATTAATTTAACACCATTCACATAAGTGGTTTGATTTTATATCTCTATTTGTAGATTAACTAGTGTTAATAGATGATGAGAAGGAGATATCTGACTTATGCAAATAAAATTCAAAATATACCACAAATGTGTAATCGTGTCTGTGTGACTTTAGAAAATTTCCAAAATGCCTACAGAGTCGGTATTTATATTTCATAAGAAATTAAGAATTTTGGGAAAAATATTTAAATATTCTGCTGAAAGATTCATGTTTTGAACATGCAGTTTTGATTACCACTTTTTGGTAATGGCTTCCGAACTTTTATTTACAATAAATAACTAAAAGAAAAATAACCATGTTTTTTTTTTTTATGTAAACGACACACTCCTGGTAAATTATTTTAAGGTTTCTTTTCTCTTCAACCTTCTGCACAGAACGGACCCTTACCTCTGAAGTACCGGGTCCGACCCAACTGTAAGAAAATGAAGGTGAACCACCCCCAGCAGGAGGGTCAGAACAATGCCAGCAGGTCCGGTCCGGAGAGCGACTCTGCCAGCGACAAAGCAGGGAGTCCCGTCGGGGCTCCCTCCACCTCGTCGTCCCTGCCAAGCCCCGGAACCCCCGCGCAGTCCCCGCACCCTCAACTCCCTCACGGCCCGGGCAACAATAGCAGCAGCACCGTGAACGGAAGTTCAGCTGCTGTCTCAGCCGCGGCGAGCCGGTCCTTCAGCCAGTTCAGCGGCGGCGGCGGCGGTAAGCCCCGGAAGGTGTCCCTGAACGGCTCGGCGACTTCGTCCGGTTGACACGCGGCTCCAGAGCCGACCTGCCAACGCCAGACTCCCGCTCAGCTCCTACATTTTCCATGCCAACGTAGTTCCACTGTGTAGACAATGTTCTCTCTCTTTCTGTCTCCATTCGTCGTTCTAAATATTATGGCATCATTTGTAAGTTTAAACGTAGTGGAAACGGAGACATTTTAAAAAAAAAATAAAAATAAAGAAGGATGTCATGGGAAATTTAGTCTGAAAGGAAAATGTTGGAAGGGGAGAAGGGAAAGAAGAAGAAGAAGAAAGTTGAATAACAATGTCTCTCCCCTTTAAAAGCTACATCTTTATTTTACAGGAGTGACCGAAGGTGACACTTAGATTTTGTTTCATGTCTCTTCAATTTAAAGGTGTTTCTCATGATTAATTCATGTGTGTTGGGATATTTTGAAGCACAGTTTAATGCGCATGCTCACTGTGACTTTTCTGTTCAGGAAGAGGCTTCAGGGTTCGGACGTGTCCGTCCCTTTTCTAGAGTTTTTTGGACATCAGGAGTTTGTGAAGCGAGAAGCATCAATGGGAGACAAATAAAAGCATTTCTGCCTTTTACTGGAAAAAAAAATCAAAAAAAAAAAAAAAAAAAAACACCCTTCCTTGTAGCTGGACTGTTCATCTTTCACGTCTTTTAAAGGTTTCCGCGTGTAAATAGAGACAAAGTGCATATTTAATCAGCCATGGTGTTATTCTCTAACTGCTCTTTGTTCTAAAGGAAGGACTTGGCTTCATTTCATGACAGATGTTTTCATGTCTCTGTTTTCTGTATTTGTATCGCTCAACTGTATGAACAACTTACCGTATTGTTACTGTTGCACAGTATAAAACATCTAAATAAAACATTTTACACTTATGCAGAAAACACACGCCTTTATTCTGTTCGTCTCCGTAGACATGCCTCTGCGCGACAGACAAAAAAAAAAAAAAAGAATTAAAATAATACGATAGAATCGAAATACGAAAAATTATTAACACCGGTACGCAGCAGGTTCGGTTCTTTCAAACCGAACCTGCGGTTCCAATACGTTACCGCGGAACGTATTGGTTTTATTTTGGCTTATGAAGTAGTGAACGAGCTTTTAGCTCGACTTTTCAAATGAAATAATCACGTTTATTAATACAAAATAAGCAAAATAGATGTAAATAGTGACATATATAAAAAAAAAGTGGAGTAATTATGCTCAAATTTGCATAAACATTAGCTCATATGTTCCAGAAATCTTTGGTTTCCCGCCTCCGAAGTCTATTTCCGTCATGATTCTGGCCCGTCTGCCTGCTCTGTTTTCCTCCTCAGCTCTCACCTCCCCATGCTGCCCCGCTGCAGAGCAATCAGGCTCACCAGCAGTTATATTCAGCACTCAGGCAGGCAGACGGTGCCAGATTTTCGAAGGCCTTTGGTGTGAGGTGAGGTAAGGTAAGGCAAAGTAATTTTATTTTTATCTTATTTTTATAGCGCATTTTCAGCAACAAGGTAATACAAAGTATTTTACAAGACTTAAAAAGGAAAAACAAACAAAATAACAAACCAAAGGAAAGAGGAAAAGACAAAAAATAATCTAATGTCGATTTAAAGTATGCAGACCAGGCGCTCCTGTTCAGGGTCTAATTCCGTTTCTGGGTTGGAAGAACAGGAGTCTAAAAAGTAGCCTAAAAATGTTGATCCAACGTATATAAACTAGATACTCTTATTCAGGGTTCTTATAAGTATAAGTAAGTATCCTCTGGTTTATTTCCTCTTCTGGGTTGGAAGAATAAGAATCTGAAACGTAGTTGCTAAGGTAGTTTTTCTGGATTCTAAGTTTGTTTTAATCCCTGCTCTGGGTTGCTAAATAAGTGTAAGAAAGTATACCTGGACTTCTGGGTTGCTAGATAAGTATAAGTAAACATTCTCTGGGCTTTCTAAGTGTGCTCTAAATTTGTAAAAGTAATGAGTACTCCACAGTTTCTAAGTAATAATACAAACTAAGTGTTCCTGTCCTGGAAGATTTGATCTATTTATGTATTTTTTTTCTGGAATCTAAGTTCGTTCTAATTCCTTTTCTGGGCTGCAATAATAGGAGTCTCTCTGCATAATAATCTAAAAATGAATCCAAGAAGTAGAAAATTGGTCTAAATAGTGAGTAATCTACAGTTTCTAAAAACAAACAAACAAAAAAAAGCCAGAGTGACTAATCTAATTCCTTTCCTGGGTTAAAAGTGAGTCCTCCACAGTTTCTAAATAATAACTGATAAGTAGGATGAAAAGACAACATTGGGTATAAAGGCAAAAACAAAAACATGCTGGCAAAGCCGTTGAGGTCAGGGACTGTTACTATGTTTGTCTGTTACTATGACCTGCTGGCAGATCAGCCCATGTCTGTCACAGCCTGGTCTCCCAAATTAAAGTCTCTGATAAAGGTGGAAATATCAAGAGCGAGTCCTTGAGAGTTTATTTACATAAACTCCAGGAGATTCGAGATAGCCAGAAGGCCACAGGGAGCGAGATTCAGAACAACAAATTCTCTTTAGGTCGGGCAGACTTAAAGTTTCTGTCTGTCCTAGTCTTTACCCGGTATATCTCTTGTAGATCATCCAAATTAGTGTGGCCGTTCCACTGAACCAAAGCCTGCAACTTCTCCAAGACCGATTCCATCCCGCTGGTGAGTTTTTGAGTCCTCGGCTGGGCTGCGAGTCTCAGTAAGACTCTGCGTCCATCTTGAACAGTCTGAGTGCTCGCTAGTTTGACCAAATCCGTCACAGATTTCTCGATAAGCCAGGTAACCACCAGCTCCAAACAGCAGAAATCCTGTTATGAATAAATCCAGGGAGAATCCATCCGGTCGGGCGTGTCCCCGCAGGACAAGAGGGCTCTCCTGTGCCCAGTCTTTCAGTCTTTTTGTGGAGAAAATTTGATCAGTTACGGCGATAGACCAGTTAACCAGATGCACAATATGTAGATCCGGAGGATGTGCAGAGAAAGGCTCCTTAAAAAGCAACACAAAAACAGAGCAAGCCGAGACAGAGAGACAGAGAGAGAGAGAGAGTTTGAGTTTAACAATACCTTTATTTCACACTCCTTATGTCAAACAAACAAACAATAATACAAATGCCTCATCCAGCGAACACGAAACATCACTGATACCCCACTTGCTTATAAAGACATCAATATTCTTTGTCATCTTAAAAAACTCAAACTCCACACGGATTCGAGCCTCTGAAATAAAACACACGCATCATCTGTTTGCTGGTCGTTCTTTTTGTTTCTCCTCGACAACCATATTGCCAGTTTCGCCGTCCCAGAAATAAAATTTAATAAAGTATGAATCAAGAGATACAGAGAGAGACAGAGAGAGAGAGAGATGTCCAGCGTTTCCTCCTTTGAATGACCATGATCACGACCACGTTTTGCCTTTTGCCTTGCCCACTGATGCAAACAGAAACCAAAGGGAGAGACCAGGAAGAGAACTTGCACTCTATAGCAGGAGTGGCAGAATTTGCGGAGTTTCCCCGCCGCCAAGGCTTTGCAAAGTCTCTCCCCACCCGGGTGAGAGAGGGGGTGGGGGGGGGGGGGCGGCAACCCCTGCTCTCTGGGCGGGGTTTGCCTGCTCTGCTTGGTTACAAGCGTAGGGTCACTTGTTGCTGGTGTTGAAGTCAAGACACTCGGACTCCTGTCAGCTCTGTGTCCTTGTGAGGATTCGATGCTTTCTGGAGTCGGTGACGGAAAGTTGGATGAAAAAACGTTCCGTGGTCTTTGGAGAGGACAGAGGGGAGCTGCCGAGATAAATAAATATTAAAGGGAACAATCAGCAGTTGTTCTGGACTTGAAACACGGAAGGAGATGCACGGAACCAACGCTTCTGCACAGAACACGCAGAACTATGTGGACTGTCCCCGGTTCTCGGTTCCGAGCCCATCTGAACTACGACGAGAGTCGCGGCCCGGTGCTCCTCCCAGGACTGTCTCGGTCTGAGATCCATCTCAGGTTCCGCCTCAGAGGAGAGCAGAACCAGCGGCGTCCGGACTGATGGAGACCGAAGAAGTTGCATCAAGAACAGAAGCTGCCGTTCAGCAAGCTGAGGATCCTGCATGGTTCAGGTCTTCCCCGCAGCAGGAAACACCCCCTCCCCTCGAGTCAGACCAAGCGGCAGGACTGCTGCTGCTTCATGTTGCTCTGGAAACATGGATAAAACCCAAACGGGTTCTGTTTTCCCTCGTTATTTCTGCGCAGCACCATTTGCTGTTGAACTTTCTGATGAAGCCCTTCTGCCCTTCTGACAGTTGATTCGTTGAACTTTCTTAATGTCTAACCTGATCTGACATTTGACACCTGTGATTCTGGAAAAGATTTACTGCATCTTTAAAATAAAGCTTTGGATAAAACTTTGTACCATTTCACTTTCTCAATTTGGCTAAAAACGAAATAACAGCAGCTAGACACAGTTTCAGGCAAAGTTTCCTTATTTTATTTTTATTTATTTTATTTTTACAAATAGACTCAAGTTGGGGGGGAAAAAAAAATCCAAGTCTTCGAAAAGCTTTTATTTGTGTGATCACTAGAAAACGTCTCGCTTGGCACGCTGCTGAGGCGGCCGTCATAGATGGAGGAAGAGGTCAGATTTCTAGTCCCGTGTTTCCATGTATGACGCACGTTTTTCATCACACAAATCAATACAAATGTACTGCAATGTGTTTTTATTAGGACAAAAACAGTACATTTCTATTTAAGGATGTAAGGGATACTTTTATTAAACTTAAGTAACCGACACGTTTGCACGATTGCAATATATTGCTTTGAAAATAGGTGAATAATAATACTGATAATGATGATAATAATATTAAGGGGCTTCGTAGTGGCGCAGTCGGTAGCATTGTTGCCTTGCAGCAAGAAGGAAGAACGTCCTGGATGCCAGAATCCCACCGTATAATATACCGATAATTAATACACCGTATAATTACCGGTAATTATCAAAGGAGAAGGAGGCACGAGGTCTCCCTCATGCACCGATCTGCGGTCTACACGCTCATAAGCTGTGCGCTCATGTGCAAGAGATGCAGTAATCCTCAAACAACATATTAGATATTAGTTTGATGTGATTGTTTGAATATTGTATTGAAGGTGAAGAAGACAACACTGTATTTTGAGCTTCACTGTATACTGTTCAGCATTTTGAATACAAAAAAAAAAAAAATGCAACCCTTTAAATGAGATGGCACGATTAAAAGCACGCATGATCCATCGTTATATGTCTTAAAATGGCAGGAGATAGTTTCAGTACTCCATACTGGCATAATTGTAAATTGTTACACGGTTTTGTTTTGCATTTTACAGTTGAGTAAAATGTATTTTGCTTGTTGTTCTTTCAGGTCATTTTGATCCTTTATCCTCAATGGCTTAAGGCTTCTGGTGTTTGGCGAACACAAGAGTTTTTTTCCTGTTTTGTACTTTGTAATGTTATTTCACACGTATTAAGAGCTGAACACAGGATTAAGCAGTAAGTTTTAAAAATGCCGCAGATCAGTTCCAAGTCATCTAGTGTTGAAACAACCAAGATTACCAAAAAGCATTATTCTTATGGGATTATTTTCAGATCAAATTAATGACAGATTTTTTTTTGTTTTAATTGCACTTTGAAGTTCCTAATTCACAGATTATACTTTAGATGGACAAAAGCTAGTCATTGCCAAGTTGTGTATGAGTCCTCAGGATGTTATCACACTTCTTACTGTGAATTGTCCTTTGACATTCTTTTTCTTAGACCAGTTGCTCAGGCCTGATGTTGTCAAATATGAGCTATTTGAAATTGAAAGTGTGTTATTGTTTGTCAGCTAATGTTCTTGTCACTATGAACCTGGTTAAAATAATGTTATGTTTCAGATCTCTGGTTTTAAATAAAGAAAATAACAAAATTATGTTAGACTTATACTTAATTCATTTGTGTGGAACCTGTCAACGACCTTGAATTCAGTTAGCCCAAATATATATATATAAAATGCTGAATTAAAAAAAACATATCAGTTGATGGAAAGCAGCTGTTTGAGGTTGTTTGAGGTTTGAGAGGAGGTTCTCTCTCCCCGGGGAGAGACTGCCGTCTCTCGGGGGGAGACTTGAAACAGTCCATCTCGGAGAGAGAGAACTTTGTGTGGACTCCGGGGAACGTGACTCCATTCTCCCTACAAGTTACAAATATTAAAGGGAATAATCGGCAGTTGTTCTGGACTTGAAACTCAGCGCAAGATGGACGGAGAGAGAGCGAGAATCAACGCTTCTGCACACAACATGACACTCTGGACTATCCCCGGTTCTCGGTTCCGAGCCCATCTGAACTACGACGAGAGTAACCGACACGGCGACAGTAACCAACCGTTTCGGTCTGAGATCCATCTCTCCAGGCTCTTCATGTTACTGTTAAACAGGTTCCGCCTCAGAGGAGAGCAGCACCTGCGGCGTCCGGACTGATGGAGACCGAAGAAGTTGCATGAAGCCTAGGATGCTGCGTGTGGCTTCAGGACGCATCATGGGGCAGACATTCCCCCCGAACCACCGAACCAGCAGCTCAATTCAGCCTCCTGCTGCCGCTTCATGAACTCTGGAAACATGAATAAAACCAGACAGTTTCTATTTTTCCTCGTTATTTCTGCGCAGCAACATTTGTTGTTGAACTTGCTGATGATACGTTGCCACTTTTGAGAGTTAATTTGCTATTATATATATATA
>CAEGAE010098072.1:0-78139 GCA_903067095.1 Girardinus metallicus
TGCAGAAAGACCCCGGGCCGGGAATCGAACCCAGAACCTTCTTGCTGCAAGGCAACAGCTCTACCAACTGCGCCACTGTTTGGGATAAATCGAGTATCTTTGAATTGAAAATATATGAACACTGTCATACTTTATCAAATCGTCAGCTCACCTGTTTACCATCCACCTCGATGTCTGCCACGTAGTTCTCAAACACGGTGGGAACGTAGACCTCAGGGAACTGGTCTTTGCTGAACACTATGAGCAGACATGTCTTCCCACAGGCTCCGTCACCCACTATCACCAGTTTCTTTCTGATCGCAGCCATCTGATAAGACAACAAGACAAACGTGATTGAGACTACCAAGTCCAGGATGGTTTACAGCAAAGTGGAAATGTGCAAGACAGATTGCGTGTATTGCAAACATAGAAAATGAATCTGATGATTACCAAATCATTTTGTTTTAACACAAAGTGTACAGAAATTCTGTCTTGTTGTTACATATTTAGTATGTAAGCAGTCAGGTGTTTCTTTATTCTTTAAATCTTCATCAATTATTCTGCCCACTGAAATATAATTTTCAGCTCCCACTCATATGCAAATATCAGCAGTGTGTCTAAAATATCTGGACGAGTCTGGAGCTACCATTTGTGCTCCCAACTGACTGATTTGTGGCTAAAAAAAATAGCTTTTTATTTTTGCTACTGTGGGTTGTAGTTTGGCAGTCTTTCCAATGACAACCTAAGCACAGCCAGGATGTCAGTCGTTATTGGGGTTTTTTTTCCATTCCTGTTAACAACATATTATTACAGAAATGGAGATAGAGACTTTAGCACAGAAGTGATTTTGAAGTAGGAAAAAAATTTAATCATTTCAATTAGAAACCTTCATTTAAAGTCATATTGTACTCATGTTGTACAACTATTACTATTTGAACAATAGATTTGCAACTACATGTAACCAACGATCAAAAAAAAAAAAATACAATTTTATTTTTTCTTCCACAGTAAATCATGATAAAAATCTCTAAAAATCAGAATTTTTTTTCTTAACTTAAAACGGGCTCAGTTCTGTGGCAGTTTCTCTGTGCATGAAAATATACAAGCCGTTTTCCGGAATGAACTGAGCTTGTATGTCTTGCATGGATACAGAAACATGTTTTTAACCGGTGAAGTCATTTGGCGCAACAGAAAATGCAGCAATCTGCCATGTAACGGGACCGTCCTCGGTCGTCTTTGTCTCTATAGTGAAAGACGGCTGGAATTTTAATAAAAAGTTCAATCCCACCTGAATGTGACTATGACGTTCAGTACTATTTCTGTGTTCTTTACGGAAGTGTCAGGCAATCACAAGAAGCTAACTGTTAGCCTGTTAACTTTGGGTAGTTGTTCGGCAGCAGCTGGCCTTTTCCCGAAGTGAAAACAAACTCATTTAAACGCGTCCGAGTCTAGCTGCTGTTCTGGTGTACAAAGCGCCAGAGTAAAGAGTGGTTCTGGTCAGTAAATTATGAGAAGTTCGATGGTTTGAGGTGAGATACTTGCCTTTCTGTAGTTTCCCTGTTAGACACAATAGTCCCGCCCCGGTGATGCGTAATCAAATTCCCTGCCCACAATTTAGTCTTCCACCCAATGGGACGCAGAGAAATCTGGACTGGCAGGTAGACTGACCATCCAGAGGCATGGATTCTCATCTTCAAGTTTTCCGTAAGCTAACAAAACTTTATTTTTGTTTTACTTTATCCTAGTCTATTTTTCACTCGCCAGTATTTCCACCTGCCTACTAATACTTTAGGTAATTTTTCACTGTTTGAAAACAGCAACAGAAAGCATTAAAGTTTCTATACTGAGTTGGTAAATCATTGCTGGATTGCATTGGGATGCAAAAAATGTGTACAAACTTAGTTGAATTAAGCGATTTGTCAGTCTGACTGTTCTGAATGTAAACGCAGCTTGATTGTGTACAATAGAATTAGATTTCAACTGAACCTCACCAAGATTTAATTTATACTTTTGAATTTTTTTTGTGTAGCTCTTTTGGTTGATTCCGAGTCCCATGATAAGAAATCCAACCCATTGATACATGAACAGCTTTCCATTGATCTCATGGCAGTGCCATGTGTTATTTCTTTCCAAGTTCAAATAAAATTTGATGGACCTCAGACTTGTGTGGCCCCATGTGACCACACAAGTCAGGATCGAGTCACAGAACAAAGTTTCAACATTCTCTCAAAGTGAAAACTTTAGGACATTTACACACTGGTCACATTTTTTATTTAGCTTCCTCAGTCCTTCGTTCAGACTATTATAAAGATGAAAAGTGCCATGGTTATTTAAATGAAACTGGAAACCACAAGAGCTGTTGTAGTACACCCATTTTCCCTCCTGTGCACCTCCCAGGTCCGTTTACCAGAATAATTTTATCCATAACAGAACAATTCTTACATTATTACAATATATGTATATTGTTGTTATGTATTATGATTATGTGCTATACGTACAAAATGCTACTTATTTGGCTTTTGGGGAAAATTTCGGGATGAACCTAAAATGCACAATAACCTCAAAAAGCGAATTTAAAGTTACTTTCTCTATACTTTTTATTGCACTTGTCCAACTGTTCAGTGTGTCGGTACTTTTTTGCACAACTTGTTCTTTAACAAGGAGGTTAACAACAAAAGTCACGAGTGTTTGACCTATGAATCGCCCATAAATTTCCTGGTTCGATCAGAATTGGTGTTAAGACAGTCCTCATCGTGCTGTTCACATTTTGACACAATGAGACAAAAACAAAACCTAACAACTGATTAACAGTAGCTCAGCGTTGCGAGGCTTCAGACAGGATGTTCTCAGACGGAAGTGGCCTCTGAGCTCAGAATGTCACAAAGTGTCATCAGCAGGTTGCAACAGAGACGCAGAGAAATTGGGAGAGTTACAGAAAGGCATAGAAGTGGATTTTCTTTGGCTGAATGCAGTCATCATCTGCAGGGTTTCATTGTGAGCAGTAGCTTGCAAAGCTGGATGATAAACGGCAGCCAACTTCAGGTGCATTTAAGGGAGGTCAGAAGTATCCAAGTGCCACGTCAGAACATTCAACTTGTTTACATCATCATTGTCTGCGTCCTAGACAAACTGCAACGTGTACTTGACCACACCACCAGACACGATCGTCATCGTCTTGCATGACGTACTAATCAGCCATGCAAGATTTACTGATCAGTTAATTCAAAGCTCCCTTATGGTGAAATACTTTAACTGTTTTAACCAAGCATTTATGCTTGACAGGGGACCAGTGGGCCTCAGTGTTGTGTTGTGTTTTGAGCAGGAATGATGGCTACCAACAATGTTGGAGACATTAAGGAGAGCGCTATGCATCAGTCATTGTTGAAAAGAAATGACGCCAGATGACCCTTTAGTGGTCGTAGTGTAACCATATGGGCAGGTGTATCTGGTCAAAACAGACCTATCCAATACTTTTTGAATGTTAGTGTCAATCCCACACTATCTGAATAATATCATTAACCCTGTCATTGTGTCCTTGCATGAACAACACAGGCCTAATTTCATCCTCATGGACCAGAATGGTTCCAGCTCAATAAGATCGCCTCATTAGGGTTCGGCACCTGTAGTCTGGGGGTACCTCAAATGGAGTGGTCCACACTTTCTCCAGACCCGAATCCCTTAGAAAGGCCACTGGGATCAGTTGAGTTGCTGTTTAGAGGCTCGTAACTTTGTACCCCAGAACTTAATATCCTGCAAGCCGCCATTCAAATTTAAATTAAAAAATACCTTATTGATCCCAAAGAGAAACTAAATGTTTAAACTGAATTCTTCAGAGTTACTGTAGATAAGGATGACTATTGGCAGGAAAGATCTCTTGTAGCGGTCAGTATTAATCAAGCAGAGACTGACTTATGAACAGCATGAGATGCTGTTGTCAAGCTGGAATTTATTATACATGACACGTTATTGAGACATTGTTGTGGCATACCAACCCCGACGCTTGGCTTTTGTTTCAATACACAATCTGATCCTGGCCATATACACATCTTGTTTATTATTTTAAATTTTGTTTGGTCTGAGTACTACTTTAATAACTTCACAGATATATTTTTCCGATACTGTAAATTTCCCCCCACTATTATATAGTCTCTTATTTATTTTATTTTATTTTTTGAATGAATTTGTATGTGGGCTGCACCGTGGCCTTGCAGCAAGAAGGTCCTGGGCGTGAGTCTCGGTTTGGGGTCTTTCTGCATCCACATGTTTTTCCTGTGCATGTGTGGGTTCTCTCCGGGTACTCTGGCTTCCCCCGACAGTCATTTCTCATTAAGTGTGTGTGTGTGCGTGTGTGTGTGTGTGTGTGTGTGTGTGCGTGGTTGTACTGGTGACCTGCGAGGTTACCAGTACAACTCGGTTGTATGAAGGATGAATGGATGAATTTGCATACTTACATTTATTTTAAACTTGCCCCTATTTCCCCACTGTGGGACATTAGTGGATCTATTCTATTCTATTCTATTCTATTCTATTCTATTCTATTCTATTCTATTCTATTCTACCACATCTTAACTGAAGGACATCATCTTTTCCACATTTCCTCAGTTTGACTGCTGTACCACTAAAACAACCAAATGAAAGTGAGAACAATATCAATTATTATTTGTCAGACTACTTAATTTCAAACATATTTTGCTAGACAAATCAGAGGTTTCATGTCTAAATAGCATTTTAGGAGAACTTATAAAGTTTAGCAAAGTAGTGGAGCTTCTAATCAGTTTAACAGTAAAAGTGATAGTAATTCTTACCTTAGAAGAAATTAAAATGAACATTTTTTCAATTTCTTCTGTGGTGCATTATAATAAGAAAGTTATGGATGATCAGTTGCATGGAGTTATTTAAATTTGTAAGCTGTCTGAGAAAATGTAGTCAATTTTATAGAAAAATAAATCATTGTTTAAAATATGATCCAAAGACTTTAGATGGCAGTTTTGTTCTTATTCTCTGCTGTATCTTATTGAGAAAATATCTTCATATAAACAAGTAATTCAGTGAAATTTGGCTGGACCTATGACGTTTTGTGCGTAGAATTCGCTGCGTAATACGTTTTTGTATAAACCAATGAGCATCGAGTTGATGACTTACGCTGACAGCCATTGGCTGGTTCGAAATGGACCGGTCTTTTTAAACGTTAACACCTCAGCCCGACGGTTGCGTTTTAATACTGTGATACTGGGGAATAGATCAATACGGTGAGTTCTTCGGACCGGTTCTGACAGTAAATAAGTTCTCTTTATATAGTTTTGGGATATTCTTGCCAGTCTGACGCTTGCTCCAGTGGTCCAGTTACAATTAGGCGGTACTTTGAGTTCTATTTTTTTGAATATTGGGGTTGTTTTTCAGTTTTGGGTTGTTTTTCACTGTCTCCCCCAGTTTTGGTAACCGGGGGAGGGGAGAGAGTCTGTCCATGTAAAGTTGTTTATCGTTATTTAGTAACTCGGTCTAATAATTTGTCATTAAAGCTGACAAAGAGCTATTGAATTGAACTGTTTCAGAGTAGCTGTTGGAGAGACGTGATTATGGCCGACACAGACTCTGGGGAGACTTCTGGGCGCTACGACTTTGACGCCCCGTCTCATGTTGTGGACTTCAAGGAGCTTTTAGATGCAGAAACCGACGACCATTGGTTTGGTAAGTGTCTACGAAACTCCCGAATCCAGCATCGATTCTAATTTAGCTCTCTGTTTACGTTTGGAAACCCTTTGTTGCTTTGTTTCTATAATTTGCCATTTCCTGTTTGAGCTGAAATAGGCGGTGGAGTTGCTAAACGTTTTAAATCCGACTTCTTTAAATTGGATAAAACTTTCCTATGCAGGGGGAAGGTTTTCAGAACCGTGATGCCGTCTGCATTGTCTTAAATATTCAAACGCGTTTGCTAGGTAAGTGGACGGATTCAAAAATGGGTGAAAAGATATTCAAAATTCATAGACGAACAACAATTTAAAATGCTAAACATTGTAACTAATGTACAAGATCCATAATCTGTCAGCAGAATACGCTGATAATTTTGGGTACATGTGGTGTTGCTGCTGCTTCAGTATTGTGGAGCTGATAAGGGGAGGGGGCTTCGTTGGGCTTGGCTAATTTTTCTTCCAAGCCACCATATTACTTTTTTAACTGACTCCTTCTGTTAAGGAGTCACTTGCGTTTCTGTTTAGGAGAACTTGATGAAAAAAAAATGCAATTTAGGATGTCTGTTTGTCTTGTTGGGGGGGGGGGAATCTGACCTTAAAGCACATGAACTGACTTTCCTGAGGAACATGTGTGATTTAACTTTATTTTTATTTTTTCAGTGGTCCTAATCCTCCTCCATATCTTGCAGAGATAACTTTCCCATTTTTGTATAATTGTTCTTGCTAATAATAATTAACAGTGGAGAATTTTGTCGGCTATTCTGTCCATTAGTCAGCAAAAAATCGCTATATTCTGCAGATTTAATTTAAACACTTATGCTTGTTTATGTCTGCAAGCACTTGTATCAGTGCAAACCTTTCTATTGAGGTGTGATGATTTTTAGAGTTAAGTAGATTGTATTGTTTTCATGTTGTTATATGTAATAGACCTCTCGTAAATTAGACAACGGGTCTCAAGAGATTTCTTTTGTATAAATGAAGAATTATTTTACAAAATATCAATAAAAATGCAAATGAACAACTCATACCCTTTTCTAAGTAAGAAAATAAGCATTTTATTTCCTACATTCAAGTCCATAGCATTCCTCTAGCATATACTTGAGCATTTTTAGCAAAGGATGCATCTACAGCTAAGTAATTAAGTAAACCATTTCTGTTCAACACCAAAGACAGTGGTGGACTGAGCTTGTGATTATGTTTAACAACTGATAACTAGGTAGCACATGGTGGGAGAGATTTACAGAATTTGAACCAAGTGAAGAAGAATAAAACTTACTTATAAAAAAATAATAATAAAGGTCCTGGGTAGGACCTTTATTATTAGTTTCTACCCAGGGAGTCCTGGGTAGAAACTGTCAGCATATTTATCTGCATTAAGTACACAATGTCTTTTGGCATAGTTTTGACTTTATTACTGCTGAGTATGTTCTTTCAGTACTTTAGAGTTTGTATTTTCTAGTTGACAACTAATTGATTTTTAAATTAGTAGATGGATTTTCATCATTTATGTTTAATCTGATTAATTGTTGGAGCCCCAATTTCTCTAAGCGTAGCAGAGAAATTGGAGCCGAATCCTCCCCACTGCACAGTGAAGTAAAAGCTGTGGATAATACTTGTCTTTATGCAAGAGGGTTTTGTGTGTGTGCGTGTGCACGTGTGTGTGTGTGTGTGAGAGAGAGGTTTTCCAAATCTTAACTCCACTTCATTGTAACACTCTTTGGACTGTCCTGAACAGACGAACGTGCTGACAGAGCAGATCATCAACTTGTCACCCCTGCAAGACCAGACCAGCAGTTCATGGAGGCTGATCATTCTGGAGCTTATGGGGATAAAGTTGGGAAAGATGTGGAATCTGGTCAGTGCTTCTGTACGCTTGTCAACAAGATTAGATTTGTATCAGTAAGGATAAAAGATCTCTATAGGCTGAATGGAAACTTATGAGTGATCGCTTTGTTTCAGGTCAAAGCCAAGCTAAATGCGTCTCGTCAAACATGGTCGGCTCTGAGGAAGCCAAAAAATCAGGCCAGGCAAAGAGGGAGCCTGTCAAAGAACAGCATGCACAGCCTTGCAGGTACAGTTTGTTCAGGAATTATTAGTAAAGGATTATTGCGTGTTGTGCGTTACATATAGCGTTAAAAATCTAAACTGTGACCTGCATTATATTTCAGGATTCCAAAACGTAAAGAGATGAGCTGCAGTTCAGCTGCACCCCCATTAAAGAAACCAAAAGGGTAAGCAAACGCCTGAAATTATCACTTTCCTTGAAAAAAAATTACGTTTTACCAACAGATCTTTATTTTTTTTTTTTATAAGTAAGTTTTATTCTTCTTAGTTTCTTTGACTCTTTCATGTATTCTTGAGAAATCTTTAATCTCCATTGGAACCACTCAGCTGTACAAAATGTCTGGATGAACCAAATGCTGCCTTTAAGACATGGCTCCTCCTCTGATCTGATTCTGCCTCACAGAGCAGCCATCCCACTCAGGTCTCCTACACTAGTGGCAGCAATTGACAAACACCTGGTGGAACGGTGCATCTGCTGCATTACACAAACTATAAGCTGTTCAGAACAGTGCAACTGAGAAGAATGCTAATTATGCTTTACCCTGATTAAAAATGTGACTTAATAGAAGAGCAATATGATGACTTCCTGAAGTCAGTTTTTTTTAGAAAGAACAGGAGTTTTTGTAGAGACAGAGGCCCAGATTTCGAAGCACTAAATTACAAAATCAAATTTCTTTGAAGTCATATTTGATAGATGCAACATTTTTTATAAAAAACTGAAGTTAACGGTTACTTGATTGGGCTACAAATGGCACTATGTGCCTGGAAAACGCATAACACTGATTAATAACAGGCTGAATATACAACAGTTGGTTTCATTCACTTTGTCCACACAGACTGAGCAGCTCTGAGGAGCTGGAGTTGGAACGCATCAGGAGCCTGCAGAGGGAAGTTGCTCTGCATCGCAGGAAAAACGAGGCCAGCTACAAAGCTGCTCTGGCTGGCAGTGAGTAAAGACGACTATGCTGCAACGGACAACGAGTGTTTGAGAAATTTCAACGGCCTCTCTTTTCAGATCCACCACCAAAGAAGATGTTGACGTCTGTAACTGTGCCTAAAGACTTCCGCTTCAACACAGAGTCCCGCATTAAAGCACCTGCTTCATCAAATGCCTCGCAGAAGGAGGTGGATTTCATCAATCAGCTACGACAGCCCTCCTCACCTGTGAGTGACCCCTCCCACACACACACACATCTGCCAGTAGTGGCACAGCTTCCTGTTCTGAAGCAGGACATCTAAGTTAACAGAAGTCTAAGTTAACAGACCCGTCGGCTTATCACCTGAGATTGTTCTTCGATTGAAGTCATTAATCAGATGTATTAGGGGTACAAGCTGACAACACACTTCATCTGAGTTGTTAATGTTCTTTTTAAAGGCCAAGGCGAGGAAAGGAGCCACAGTGCCCAAACCGTTCAACCTGTCAGCAGGCCACAAGAGCTGTAAGGAGGGGCCTGGTGTCTACGTTTCGATGGCTCAGCAGGTAGAGCAGTTCCAGAAGAGGACCCCCACCCGCTACCACCTGCGCAGCCGCAGGACTCAAGAGAGAGGTGAAGCAACTTCAGGGGTGTGTGTGTGTGTAGTCTAAAGCTTGGAGCTGAGATGTTCCTGATGTTTTTATGTTGGTTGGGAACCTGCTCCTCATTTACTGTTCTCCAATATTTTTAGAGATGGAACCTGTTTCCATGTCAACAGCTGGGGCCATTGTTTAAAGCATCATTAGCGGTTCACGTCTTGAGCTTAGGATCTTTTTAAAAGGAAATGAGTGATGGTTCAGATAGAGCAGGCCTGGGTGATATGACTGGATATAAAATCTTTTTTTTTTTTTTTTTTTTTTTTTTTTTTTTTATGTACCAAGTCAGATTTCTGATTTTTCATACTTTCTTTGCCTTAAAAGAAATTACAAATGACAGAAAATATCTTCAGAAATTGTCTTTTATTCCAGTCATTCCTTCTGTGAGTTGACCTGAGTACAATGGATGGATGTTTCGGGAAACCTTCATAATCACAGCACTTTGTATTAATAGGAACTGTGAAATGTACTGCAGATCATGCATAGCTGAAGATCAAAAGAAAGGCATCAGTTTGAGTTTGTGGCAAAATTTATATATATTAAAAAAGCCATTTTGTTTTTTTTCAGCATAAATTTAATCTTTGACCTTTTCTATTGAGTGATATTCTCGTGAACTCCATATCGTGTCGAGTTTTGGGTACGGTTACACCCTAATACCAGTCACGGTGGGGCCAGTGCCAATCTCCAGGGATCACTAGATGTTAGGTGGGGTACACCCTGGAAAGGTTAGCAGTCCATCACAGGGTGACATGCAGAACAAACTATACTCTTACACCTGAGGGGCAATTTAGAACCACCAGATAACCTAACCTTTCACTGTGGGAGGAACCCCGTGCATTCTTGGGAAGAACATGGCAACCACAGGCTAGGATTTGAACTGAGAACCATTTTGCTGCAAGCCACTAGTTTAAAACAAAATACTAATAGAAACACTAATCCTAGTATTATTGATTTATTGTCCAGCCCCATTTCCATCAATCTAACAATTTAAATTGCAATAGATATGCGATCAGTATCCCTTTCATGCATGAATTATGATCCTTTATGTCAGGATTTTTTTCCTTTTTTTTTTTTTTTTTTTTTTTTTTTTCTTAAGGCATAAGAAAGCATTTTCAGACTTCACCAGTGTGCCTCATAATTGCTTCAAAGTAAAAAAAAAAAGACATTTTGGTGTGAAAGAAGATGAGAACAGGTGCTTGAGAGGAAACTGCTAAAACAGGAAAGGTCATGTCATCAGTTTGGCAGTAATTCAGATGAAACCCTTGTACTGCAATACATTTTTCCACCATGTCAACCAACCGTAGGTGGGAATATTGACATTTCTTGGGTTTTAAGTCTTTCCTGGACTTGTTTCAGGGCCGTCTCCGCTGAAGGGTCAGCACCTGCACCTCACCCAGCCTCATTCCCCCCAGCTGATGACCCGACAGAGAAGCCGCCAACCTTCTGTGAAGAGCAGTGCAGAGCTGGAGGCAGAAGAGCTGGAGAAACTTCAGAAGTAAGATCCCGTCTCTAAAGACCTCATCATTAGAGCTGGAAGTTCTGTAAGGCGTCAAACTCCTCCCACAAGCTCACATAAGGAAGTTCTATGTGTTCAGGTTTAAAATCAAAGCCCTGGAACTGAACAAGAAGATTTTGGAAGGCCCCGAGGAGCTGAGGAAGCCAGCAGCGAAGGAGCCCACGGTCCCTGAAGGATTTGAGCTGGAGATAGAGAAACGACTTCAGGAGAGGCAGTTGAACAAGAAGTCGCAGGACGGGGAGAAGCCTCACAGTTTCAAAGCAAACCCCCTGCCCAAGAAGGTCCTGGATGGTGTCGTGGTGAGTCCCTCCAGAGGGTTCATCTGGAACAGTCTTGTGTGGAGAACTTCAAACCATTATAAGCATCTATAAAGCAGACATTCTCCTGTGGGCAGGGCTTACCTGAGAAGAAGGTAACGTATCCGACTGTACCAGAGTCTCCAGCATTTGCCCTGAAGAAGAGAGTCCGAATGGAGCGCAAGGTTGAGGAGGTAAGGAAGGGCTGCCTTTTCTGGGTCTCCTGTTACTCTGTCGCTTCAGTTTGGTGACCTTGTTGTTGTGTTCAGGTAAAGCCACCCTCACCGGTCAAAGCCGTCTCCGTCCCCCACTTTGGGGTTCCATTCCAGCCGCAGCTCCCTGAGAGCCATCAGGTGGATGTGTGTCCCTTCTCATTCGAGCAGAGGGACAAGGAGAGACAGGCTCTTAAGGAGAAGAGGCTGGCAGAGTTGCAAAACGAAGAGGTGGGGTTTCTTTAATCCAGAATTGGAAATGTCACCCTTCAGAGTCCATACAGCTCATGATCTGCCGGCACTGCTTCCAGGTGCCCCAGTTCAAGGCCCAGCCACTGCCAGACTTCAACGCTGTGGTCCTCCCTGAGAAGAAGAAGCTGGAGCCCACCAAGCCCGAACCCTTCAGGCTCCACATCGACGAGCGAGGAGCAGGCAGGCACAGGCAGTGGGAGCAGATGGTAGGACAGGCCGCCTACGGCTGACTGTGCCTGGGACTCATGGCAGAGTCTTCTAGCCCAGTGTTTCTCAACCCTGGTTATCAAGGCACACTGCCCTGCGTGTTTTGGGCATTTCCTGTCTTCAGCACACATGATTTCAATTGATGGCTGATTAACAGGCTTTTGCTGAACTCCAATCATCTGAATGGGGTGTGCTGAAGCAGGGAAACATCTAAAACATTCAGGGCAGTGTGCCTTGAGGACCAGGGTTGGGAAACACTGTTCTAGCAGACTGACTGTCCTGTGTCCTGCAGGTGAAGGAGGAGCAGAAGCAGCAAGAGGAGGCGGCTACGTTCAAAGCCAGGCCCAACACAGTCACTCACAAAGAACCGTTTCGACCCAAGAAGGAGAACCGGACATCAGTGGGTAAGATTAGAAACCAGCCTGAAGTGAAATGATGTTAATGACTAGGGCTTGTCGTTCAGCTACAACAGCTACTGACTGCCTACAGGAGGTCCTATTGCTAAACTATCAGGTTCTGTAGAAAATAACCAAGAACAACCATGTTCCATGAGTCCTTGTTCACACACAGCTGGGTGTCCGAGTGTCTCCACTACATCATTTAAAATATTGTGAACACGGGATCTATTTCAGAAGTTTTCATCTACATGTATAATTAAACATGGCGCCAGGACATGTGGCATATTGTTACATTATTTGTCAGACTCTAAAGCCCTGGGAGCCCAATGTTTGGTCTGTTTGCGTGAACACACACAGACCAAAATGAAGATCTGAGAAAACTTTGTATGTGTTTTTCTAAATCATACAGAATCCACAATGATGACTAAAAAGTTATTTTAGTAGGAAACTGGAACATTCTGACTTTCCCAGTGGAAAAATAAGCTGGAAGTTGGAACAACCTCCAAAAGTCAGACTTCACCCTGGTAAAGTGGGAGCAACTCTGACTACCCCAGTTCTGACTTTTAAGGCTGACATCACATTCAATATGGCTGCTATTCACATAAAAAGCTATGGGGAACTGTCTGATGGCATCAGACAGTGTCTCTGCATCTGCTTTTCCATTAATGCCGACATAGGAAACTAAAATCAAACTGAGTCTGGAAAATTTGTCCAGACTTCCTTTTTCTTGGCTTTTCTAAAGAAATTAAAAAATTTTTTCCCACTATTTACCACATCACACTGACTTTAATCTTAGTGATCTGTATTATGCTGATCTGTCTGAGTGGAAGACTGTGTAGGGACTCTGCTCATGTGTCCTGAAGGTTGTTCCAGCCTTGTTAATGAGGCTGAAGCACTCTTCAGTGGCATCACTCTCCATTTCTGTTGACTCGCCATCATAATTCTGGGCACCTCCTGAGAAAACGTTGATTCTTCTGCAGCAGTGGAGCCCTTCCAGTTGGCCACAGAGCGCAGAGCCCAAGAGTGGCAGGAGTATGAGCGTCTGATTGGAGAAAAAGAGGTGCTGAGGGCGCGCATGGAGGCAGAGCAGAGGCTGGAGGAAGAGCAGAGAGAGAGGGAGGAGATTGCCAGGCTGCGGCAAGAACAGGTGACATATTTTGTGTTGACTCAAAATGGGAATTTTTTTTTTTTTAAATAAGACTTTTACAAACTGGGCTCCAGTTCATTCACTTTCATTGATTTGGTTCTACTTAGGAACAGAAACTGGAGTTAACACAAGTGTGCACATCAAAAATGGAATATGTTGATCCCCCATTAAGAGAGAGCTCTGTCATGTTACAAATTGATCTGGTTCTAACCATGGGAAGCATTGAAGATTAAATCTGCCTTAGAACCACTTTACCATGTGACATTTCCTCCTGCCTCCAGGTCCACAAAGCTCAGCCCATCAGACACTATAAACCTGTCGCCGTGAAGAAGAGTGACGTTCCTCTCACAGTCCCAGAGTCACCAAACTTCTCCAAACGCTTCCGGTAACAAGCAGCAAGATCCCTTTTATAGCAACATCCTTTGCAAATACGTTTTCAGTTTTTAACTGTTGCGATGAGGTGGCTGAAAACCACTTTTGTTTATAGTTCTACTTGATCTCTGCTTCAGCTGGTGCTTTAACTTTTCTCTCATATCTTGACTTTCTAGTGAGTTTCTTGGTAAATGTTTAGTTTTTTTTTTTTTTTTTAGGATTTTGAAGGTTGGGCGTAAACTTCCACATGTAGTACATTTCTGTAATAAAACTTTTATTTGAAATCCTAGCCCGTGTCACTAAATCCAGAATACAAAACTGGCAAAAAATGATTTGGTGTTCCATCTCAACGTTGCTGTTCTTGCGTGGCTTCTCACAATTATGCAAATGACTATGCACTAAACCGTGACTATAATTCAGCCTTTACTCTCCTCAGGCTCAAAACAAACAGTGCCGAGTGCAATTTAGCTTCAAAAAATGTTACTGTCCAGCAACAAACCTGAGCCTTTAACAGTCGTACAGCTCGCATCTGATTGTTTGTGGTACAAAATTCAGACTGGTCTCAGGTCAAGAAGCCTAATGAATAAATCAAGTACTCTTCATGTTTTGCATATTTCCCTAATTTAAGACGCCTGATTAGTTCAACAAATCAGACATCAGTTGAAGTTGTGTGCTTGAAGCAGGGAAAGATCTAAAACATGCAGAGCAGTCTGCCTTCAGAACCAAAATCGGGAACTGCTACTCTATGCTACACATCACTTAAAATGTAAGAAAGCTGAATTAAATGCAGCTTGAGTTTAGCAGTCTGACGACTGAAGGGTAAAAACCGTTCGAGTCTGGTGGTCTTGCTCTGGGTGCTCCTCAGCCCCTTCCCTGAGAGAAAAGGTTGGAGGAGTCTGTGTGCAGGATGGGTGGAGTCCTAGAAAGTTGAGTGGAAGGAAAAGGGTGCACTATCCACAGGGATAGCCACAACCTTGAGAGGATCGTCTAGCAAAGAATTGGCACAAGAACTTGGGGAGCTTCACAAGGAGAAGTATGAGGCTGCGGTAAGAACGTTAAGAGCCTCTACACCTAGACGATTAGTATTTTATTTGGAAATTGGAGTCTGAAGGAAGAGTAGAGAGAATTGACGTTGCTTGAAGTTTCCATAACCAGTGATGGTTTGTGCTGTCATCTCCTGGTTCTGGTTCTCTCATTCAGTCGGGTTTTCCCCACAGACCGTCTATAACGGGTCAATGTCATAGTTGCACTAATTCAGTCTAGTCTTATTTTTATGAAAACATTGTGTGTGTGTGTGTATACTATAAAAAAAGCCTTTATTTTACACTTGTTTATCTTTGAGAACAAAGCTTAATTCCTTGTTTTGTGTACAAACTTTGGTTAAAAAAAAGGTTCTGATTTTAACTGTAAGCTGCAATCCCCCAAGAAATAAAGGCTGGGAATATTTCACTATGTGCATTGAACCTATACAGATTTTCCCTTTCTTAAATAAGTGAAAATGCTTGTTTGCATTTATTTATTTATTATTATTATTATTTTTTTTTAATAAATTAAAGCTTTAGGTGCTCTGGCATTTCTGGAGTAATTTTGTATTTCCTACAAAGGTTCCCAGCCATTCTGTGCCTTATGTTTTGTTTTTGTTTTTTAAATTCATTGATTTTGCTGAGGTTTACTGGAGCTAAATCCTTCCAAATGCCTTGGTAACCCCAAGCAGACTGATAGAAGCTGAGTTTAAGAAAAAAAAAAAAAAAAACTAGTTGAATTTAATCATAGAAAACCTGTGATTTAACAGGGGAGAATTACTTTTTCCACATCACCAGGTTTGTTTTGGATAGCTTTTCTTCCCCTTGATACATGTAGCAGTAATGTTGGTATAAATGACACCAGTATGAATATTTGACTCCATTCATCCTTTAAGGTTGATGCTTTTGAGAGGAAAGTGAGCAGCCTGAAACACATCTTGTTTGGTTTCTCCGCTTTATTGTAGTTGTCTTCAAATCTCTCCCATAAAACACATTCAACTTTTTAATGAGACAAACAGTGTTACAGATCATTTCCATACCGCAGCTCTGACTCCAAACATCTGCAGGGAGGCAGGTAGTCCAGCTGTTTCACATCTAACATATAAAGAATAAATAAACTTTGGAGTATTTCAGTAAAACAGCTAGGATACAGAAAAAGGCACTGGGTGATTTAAGCAGCTGCAGGTTAAAGCAAAGCTTAACATCAAACTAAATGCATCTAAAAATAACCAAAGGTTTTCTCCTGAGAGAATCTGATTCTGATCCATATGCCCAGACCTATGAGCTACTGTTCCTGTAAAGGTGAATGTCTGGATGTCAGAGAAGATGATCAGTTACTTGAAAGGAGAACAAAATCATTTGTTAAATCCACTCCAAGCTGGAGCCTCTGTGGTCCCTGGAGAATCAATGATGAATCTTCAGTTTAAAATCAGATATCTACTTCGATCTAATCACTGATTGTAAACTATGTTAAAGCAGCCTACAGATCCCAGGATGCACGTGCACTGATAACATTCATTCCATTTACTTTTACAACTTACTCTGAGGAGGAACTGGGAATGACATCATTTTATGGGTTGCAGTATCAAGTCTTTCAGAGGGTGACCTTGCATTATAATACCATTATATTACTTGAATATGGTCATGAAATATTATCCGTCATTGCAATTATTTCTGGGACAATGTATTGTCCAGCAAAATTTGTTATTGCAACAGGAAGACATGCAATACCGCAGTTGACCACAAGGGACAGTCTCTTGTCTCATAAAATAAGGAAGAATAATTTAGTATTTGACCAACTTCCTTTGTTTACCGAAGACAGACTGTCATGACACATGAGAGTCTGTCTCGAGGCTGACTGGATCCAGGTGCAGACCAGGACAACTGCTTCACACAAGGCAAAATTTGTTGAGAAATCTTTAGATCCCATTTTCTTTACGTTCCCAGTAAGTTGTTGTATTTTCACATGTTAGAATTAAAACTTCCCCAGCTGAGTTAGTAAATGATGACGAACTAAAGCTTACAGTCAACATGGAGTATCGGTGACTGAACTAATTAGAAATGTTTCGGAAAAAATTTTTCAGGTTATTTTGGCCGTCACAGTGTCCCATTCAGTCTGGAATATGCGGTGGTGAAGTTCAGGGATCCACAAAGGACACTGCAATGTAGCGGACCCCCGCAGTGGTGGGCAGGCCTTCGTGGTAGTGAGTGAGGCGGCCGGGGTGTAAGAGGGCCCAGCCTTTCCGGGGGGCCTGGATGGAGCAGTCGTATCGGAGGAAGCGGCATCCACCACCCTGCATCCATAAAACACTTTACAGCTTTCACTCTAAACACACCTCAGCTGAAGGTCAACTCGTCTTTGAATTCAGGCAAAAACAAAAAACAACACAAAACAGTCTCTAGAGATACAAAAAATGATCTTAAAGCTTTGGCCTGACGTCAGCAACATGTTTCAAGAGGAAAACCGGGTTTCCATTAGGCCACTGACGGGCATTATCAGTAAGAAATAAAATGTTTCTGACTGGAGTTTGGCAGAAACAGATTCAGTTTTTGAATATTTGTTCCAGTTTGAAAGAAACACTTTTAAAGCTGAAGTTGAGATTTAAAGCCAAAATGATATTTTCTATTGCATCTGAAGAATGCAGAAAGCCATCAAAGCTCCACACCTTTTTTTTTTTTTTTTAAATAAAAATTATTTCTCAATCTGGAAAGACGTCAAACTTTAAAAGCCAATATAATCAGTCACTTACATGTGATTTCATCCTTTCATCTCATTGTCAGGAGCTATTACTACTGTACCTCCTAACTGTATTTATCACGTGTGACGAGCAGCTTTCACTGTCGGTTAGCACTGTTGCTCCAAACAGAGTAGAAGGGCCACCATCTGCTTACCTCGTAGTCAATGCCGACTTGATTGAGTGCAATGTTTATGGTGAATGTAGAGGCGTCATGATGCGGCCGCAGAAAGGGCTGCTCGTCTGGCTTATATCTAACTACGAAGGCCAAGTCAAACTGAGCCTGCAAACAGAGAAACAGCAGACATAAAAACCGAAAACAAAACTAAGAACTGGAACCTCATTAATTCCATCACTTTAGTTTCCATTGCTTTATTTTAGCACTGCAATGTAATGTTTGCAATCACAGACATAACTGTGTCAATGCTGAATTGACTTGTTGCTGAAATTTACTATAAATAATAGCCAATAAACTTGCCTTGCATTGCTTTAAGAACGATGCAGAATTTGTTTAATTTGAAAGCTAGTCTGTGGTCACAAGGTGGCGCTACAGGACAATGCAGAGTGCAAAATCCCAGCCTGTGTCCTGTACTCTTTTAAAGTTGTCTTAGTGCATGAAACTATTATTAGTTTCACTAACTAGTTAATAGTTAGCAATTGCAGAATTATGTTGTGACAAAATTCTGCAGTCAGAATTTTGTCAACATAATGTCATGTATACCCTAAGAGAAGCTGCTTCCGGTGTTCTGCTAAAGGCTGGCGTACTGCTCAAGTCATTGTGTCTCACTCAAAGATGCTAAACACAAAATATTCAGTTCATCTGGAGGCTTTCCAGATTCCTATTAAACTATCTTAACAAGAAGAAGTCTTCGTTTTCATAGTACAGTGCAGCAGTGAAGCCTGGCTCAGGAAGCAGCCATTTTGTTTCCATCACTTCAACGATTCCTGTTCAGAGGAGGTAAAAACGGTTAGACTGTATGAAGGAGTAAAACGCTACAAAGCAAGTACTTTCTGATTGACTTCTGCAGAGCACTATTAGGAAAACCCCCAAAAAAGTGTTTTTCAGATGTTGCTTTTCAAGACAAAAGGTCTGAGCAAAAATCCTTGGTAACGCCTTCGTTGCTTAGTATCCTGCTCTAAAGTAGAGCCCTATTAGTGACAACTCTAAATCATTGGGATTTCTGACACGCTTGTCAGAAATGACAACAAACGTGTGAAAGAATCAGAGTCTAAAGGTACATGGATTGGCTTAGCATAGCCATGTGGAATCAGGCCTCAGTGACCCTGCACAGACGACCCTGGACACCCACAGGTGGACGCATGTTTGTTAGCCAACAGGTCATTCATTGACCTGTTGGCTTTCATTCAGGCATTCAGTTATTGCCTGAATGATGTAAAGGTCAGCCCAAGTCCAACTCAGATCTCAGGATTTCCCACATGGGAACTACTGAGCATGACCATTTTAATGCCTTACTCTGGTTGCTAGGAAGCAAAGAATGAGGAAATGAGGGTGGATCAGGTCTTTTGGTCCAACACTCCTCCCAGCTAGCAGCGGATCATTTAGGGTTCAGAGGTCTCACCTTGGTGTAGTACCCAGGGAACATTTTCTCTGTTATGGGTGCAGCAAACTCCAGCAGGAACTTTTGCCATTCCTTTTCAAAGTTGACCTGGTTCATGTGGATGTCAATGGTGGGGACGTTCTCATAGCCCCCCTGGATTCTGGTATCCTGGGAAATAAACCAATCCAAATGTATCACTGAGGGACGGCATGGACTGAGACAACAGAGAAAACACTCATGATACTAGCAGCTTTGTCCGCTCTGAGCCTCACTGAAGCAGGTTATGCATTGTACAACGTGAAGGGTGAACACATCCGTGCAACAGCTTACCACATTTCCCCCTCCTGACCACTTGCCAAAGTGTTCCATTTCTTCGACGAGATGGTCACATGCCACGTCACTGAACACTGGGAACCAGTAAACATCTGGACACGGCTAGAGAGAACACAGAACCGATTAACCCCGGGTTAGAGAGTCATTTCAGTTTGGTGGGTTCTCTCTGGAATCTGGCTTCATGCTGCTTCTCACATTTTCAATCAGTTTGTCCTTAATCATGCGGGTGTAATTCTCGTGGATGTAACGTTCCTGCCAGTCCTGAAACACACAGAGACAGACCACACTCCGATCAGTTCAACACTACCCATCCGTCCATCCAGTCTGTCCGGTCCGTCCGTCCGTCCTTACCAGAGGATTTTCAAAGATCTGCCACAGATCATTGTGAAGATGCTCTGTCTTGTACTTCTCTGTCGACAGAATGCGGCCAAATGTGTGTAAATTGTTCACGTACATGAAGACACCCTGGCAAAAGGAGAAGACAGAGTCGCGGGTTTAAGGTTGCGGAGAAACTTTTCATAATAACGTTTAACAAAACCTTTGAATCAGGGTCTAATTGTGAATCTCTGCCGTCCTGAAGACCTTGCTGCGAACGTTGTGGCAGAAAGCCATGTCGGGGTCTAAGCTCTCCGAGCTAAACAGTTGGTAATCCTTCAGCTCTGCCTGCAGCAGGCTCGCCTTCACCAAGTAGACGCTGGAAATGTACGGTACGTTCCACAAACCCCTGCAAAAGAGTTTCAAAACAAACACGAGGATCCGACATCAGGAAGAAACTGTGGCAGAATGCTGCAGATTCTAACACAAGGCTTTAACAAAAGGCTTTTCAATATTAATGTTTCTGTTGAGTCAATGTTTCTCTTGACTCAACAGACCCTGTTGAGTCAAGCTCAACAGGGTCTTCTTTCCCTGCTGATTCTGCCAAGCCAGTTCCCTTGGCTGTGGTTTCGCTGGATGGGAGTTAGGGACAGTGGGAATCTCGTTCATCCATTCATGCGCGTCACTAATTAGATGAGGAGGCATTTGTTTACCTTTACTGATTCTAGAACTGCCGCAACTTGTTGTAGTAGCTCTTTGTATAATATAAATTTTTTTTTAGTTTATTTGGACAATTATTCCTTTGGTTTTTGATTCTCTGCAGCTGGAAGAATTTGTGCTCTTGTATTTTTACGGTTACGTTTTTACAAGTAATTGCAGCTGGTTAGCTTCTCAAAACCTCCAATAATTCCTGAACTTTGACCCCCAAATCACAGCGGAGTTGAAAATGAGGCTTAATAATGGGTGTGGAGAGAGAACCGTCTCCTTCAATCAAACTGTGAAAGCATCATATCCCGGCTTTCTAACAACATGGCCAGGAGCAGCAAAGGCAAATGAGAAGGACTAGCAGAGCTTGATGAAGTCATGCAGGACATGCACTGTGAAATATTGTAACCAGACATTGAACTGTTGGCAGGTCATGATATCATGAACAACAGTCTTCAGTCAGAGGCCTCTTCGGATTCGCTTTAAGACTGACTGCTACCAACAAAACCCTCCTGCCCACAGAATCACCATCCACAACGACTCTCTGGAAATACTTGAATGATGTAAGTCCCGACAGCAAAGCATTTCCCTTTGGGATAAATAAAATATTTTTAATTGAACTGAAATATTTTTAATTCTTCGGTAAAAACAGTCTGTTTTCTGGTCTGATCCAGAAACCGGTTCTGTTTCGTCTTCCCTCTGATCATGTCTGGATCTACAGCTGGCTTCAACTTTGACCTCCTCTCTCGTCACGACTTTTCCCTCCAACATCGCTGGGTTATTTTTTATCGCCACGCCAGGCGTTTCAACTTTAGAACTTCCCAGTGGTTGGACCGATCTAAGTAAACATAATTTCCTGTCCAATTATTGATCATCAGTCTACCCAGTAAGATAGCATTCAGGTCCTTGGGGGACACCAGCAGACTCACACTCTCCGTCCTTGGACGATGTCCACATAGTCCTCAGATCGGGCGTAGTAGCCATCCGCGCTGAGCGCCCCCCAGAAATTGCTCCACAGTCGGCCCGCTCGAGTTATCATGGGAGCCACGATGGGCCTGGGGGACAAGTTCAGGCATGAGGGCGTGGCGACCGGGGACAAGCAGTAAATAAACCAGATTTTTTATTTTTTTTTTAAATGTACTTACAGATTTTGCTTAATCAAGATTTTCAATGTGTTCTCGTTCTTCAGGACCACCTCAATGTCCAAGTTGAAGAAATAATCACACTCCTTGTCTTTCCGGCACATGTCACTGCAAGACAAAGCAGAGGTGCAAGGGATGTTGACTCTTTACAGGTGTTTAACATGTCAACTACAATGAAGTTTTCTGCACCATCATCTGTAAAATGGAGTAAACAGCTCAGGCAAAGCCAGTGCCCCAGAACAGACGGCATCAGAGCTGCTCAGATTTATTGAGACCACAAATCTTACAGGTTGGTTCAGGGGTCTCCAAACGTTTTGTTGTGAGTATTTGCAGGCCACATTTTTGTTCAACTTTTCTTGTATCCACTCAACAATAAACTGAGGATTCGCTCTCTTTTCTTTTCAAGAATTTAGTATTTTTAATCAACAAATAGATTTTTTTTGTAGCAAGGGTTATGGAAATCAGTGTAGATCCAAAGCTCACTGCACCTTTGCCTCATTAAAGTAAACATGTCGCGTTTGAATTCATTTGTCCTCAAATGGGGGACAAACTGAAAAACATTTAGTCTATTCTCAGTAATAAAAGAAAAGATCTAAAGAGGTAAGAATTGTTTTATCTTTTAATCATCCTTGTTGTCTGGCTGTGTGCATAAAGTTGCACAATATTCTTCAAACTAGAACATTTCTGAAGACATTTAAACGGGCCTGCCAAAGTCTGCCCACCCAGCCTTCTGATGCTAAATGTTAGCGTCAATGCTAATCTTAGCTAACATTCACTAAATAGCATGTGGAGAATCACAAGTATGTTGACTAACATAGACTTAGTCCATTCGGTATGTTAAAAGTAGTGTATAAGCTAAAATTAGCCAGAATGCTAATATTAGCGTAGAAGCCGCCCACGCTGAGCACATGCTACTGAGGGGCCCCACATGGTCCTCAGTAGCATGTGGGGTATAACTAGCATGTTGTCTTTCTTTGACTTTCTCCATTTAGCATACTAAACATAGCTAATACATAAAAATAGCTAAAATGCTTATGTTGGAGAAAAGGCTAATGCCTACTGGGGGCAGCAAAATGCTAATATCTCTGCTAATGTTAACCTGAGGAAAAAAGATGGCTAAAATGTTTATTTTACAGTAAAGGCTAATATTAGCGCACCGCCTAAGGTGAACAGCTAAGGCGGTGCACTAATGAACCTGTGAGCATTTCACTGCTCTCCCTATGCTTTGCTATGGCAGGCCCCAATAATTTCTGAGTTTCTTCAAGTTTATTAGTTTTCTCATTTGTCTTTGGGTCCTGAATTTTATAGATTATGTTTTCTACCTGTTGCTTCCTAGGTTTCCATGTGAGCAGCTTGGAAGCTTTAGGCCCGGCTTCATAGTATCTTCGCCTCATATATTTCAGGGGGATTTTTTCACTGTCCTCACCCAGAATTTTGTGAATCTCCTGCTTAATAGGCCTCGTTTGTTCCAATGAAGAGGGGCTTTCGTTGATAGAATGCAGCTGTTCCCATCTATTTAAATTTTTCTCAGTTAGTTTCCATTTTTGGGTGTAGAAATAAATTAAAATCACTGGCACATATCCATGTAACACTAGCTTTTGCAGCAGTAAAACTAAATGTGACTCATCCTTTCTTGCTTTTATTCCCACTCATTCTTGTTGAATAAAAGTAACCTTTAGACTTTTACCATGTTGGCAACTTGGATTAGGGGGGCTCCTATTTCTATCGATGCAGGATCACCTTTCTATGCTGTCGTAGCGGTTGCCATGACACTGGCAGTCATGAAAAAAGATGTTTTGAACATAAACTGAAACTCACAAGGCCAAGTCACGAGCATCTGCTCCATCCATCTCCTCCTCAGGCCGGATGGATTTTACATCCTGATACAGACTCCCATGATTCTGCAGGAAGGAGCTGACCTGCTGCTCATGATGAGGCTCCTGCAAGAACACAAGATTTAATGTGTTTCTGATGCACATTCACCTCTGTTCTCTGTAGACCCAGCAGGACAGACAGGAACGTCCATGTTCGCAATGTGGCAGCTTTAGAACTGCTGGACGTGGATTTACGCCAGGACTACTGCAATTGTTTCTTACTGTTAAATACAGTATTGACGCACACACACAAAATAATGTTCCGATTCTCGCAGACTGGTTCCTTCCACAGAAACACTTTTTTAACTGAGAGACAGTTAGAAATAAAAAGAGAAACGATGTCCCATGGAGCTACTTTTTCAGTTCAGTCTGGCAACCGAGCCAAAAAGCTCTACGGTCGCCTTTAGCTCAAACTTCAGAACCCTTCCCTACCGAAACATGCTTACCTGTAAGAGTCTTTAATAACATTAATGAAGCCTCTCCTCAGTGAACTAGCTGGTCTACACCCTGTCTGTCTCTAGGTTCCCTTTTTAGAACAGTTATAATCTCCAAAATTATTTCTACTTGCTAAATGCCACAATAGCAAGAAAAACAAAATGTCTGAAATGTATTTACTAATGTCTTCAGAATCATACGTTTTCTAACTTAAACAAGGGATGTATGGCCCGATTTAACTTCAGACAGTGAGGGAAAAAAACTACATGTGTCTTTTTATTCAGTGTATGGAAACTTGTGGTTTCAACTACTCTGCTCAAAAAAATAAAGGGAACACACAAAAACAATGTAACTCCAAGTGAATAATAATGCTGTGAAATCAAGCTCTTCAGTAGGAAGCTGCACTGAATGTGATTTCAGTTTCTCCTGATGGAGCGGATGGACTTTCCACTGAAGTTGGTTCCGATGTGATTCTAAATACATTTACCCTTTTATGCTATTTTGTTCTCAACGCATTCCACTATGTAATAAATAAAGATTTTCAACTGAAATAGTTTTATTCAATGTGATGTAGGACGTGTTATTTTTTGAGAAGTTACCTGGTTGGAGATGAAGAGCTTGAGTCTGTTCTTCGGGTACTGGAGCTTCAGGAGACGTTCGAAGAAGACAGATACAAATGGCGTCGGCTGCTGAATGAAGATCCCGATCACCACCAGAGGGAACTCGCTTTCCTGTAGAAAACAACAACAGACTTCATCCGACTACTGTTTTGCGCAGACTTAAACGTACTTCATGGAAAACCTGGTTGGAAAAGCTGTGGCTGGTCGAGAAGTGAGCAGACCTTCAGGGATGAGAGTGAACGCAGGTTCTCGAGGCAAGCGGTGCAACCGGTCTCAAACGTCCACGAGTTGGGGACGTAGTTACCCAAGTAGTTCATCTGGAGCTGGAAAACAAAAGTGTTCCTGTAGGTCATCGCATCACAACTGGGGATGCACCGATCCACTTTTCTCAACCCGATACAGATATCTTCAGTGCCATTCTGATACAGAAAAACAGCGCTGGCTGGACTTACATTGTCTCTTTTTGTAAAACAGAAATAAATCTACTTCATTACAAATTTATTTGATAACTCTGCACCAGTACAGCACACTTAAATACACCGATAGCCTCACAAGCCTGGTCAAACATAAGAAAACAACACAACTTTATGTTAGAATTATAATGTGTTGCTATCACTCTTACATTAGTAGTTTTACATTAGTAGTTTGTTTTTCATTTAAAGGTTTTAGCTTTCTACTGTGTACGTGTGAACCGATGCTATGTCGAGACTTGTGCCTTCCCACACTTACAGAATGTCTCTGTAGCATGTTTATTTCTAACAGCAGAACGTGTGAAAGGACAAAACTTGCTTTTCCTTTTTTTATCACTCCCTTCCCTGCTAATAAAAGACAAGTTGTCACTCAAGGTTTTCAGAACGCACGGTGAGCAGCTTGCAGGAGCAGTTTGCTGTGTCTTCTCCTCTTGCAAAAACTTGGTTGCAAACTAATAAATGTCTGTGGTTCTTTTGCATGTAGGTTAAGAAAATACCCATCACTTTAATTTGTCAGTGCAACTAGGAGTACAACAGCTGATGTAATTTAAATAAGAACGGAGCTGAAACTGACAAAAACAGTAAGTTGATTAAACATGTAAAAAATGAAATGCAACAAACCTTTTGTCAAATGTCTCAGAAAGTGCAATTAGTAATTCTAAATGTATTGTAAAATAAATAGCTCAGAGCACAGAGCACTGAATTTGGTTTGTGCTGAAAAGATTTGCCCATATGGATCAGGCAAACCCATCTAGAATTTTTTTTTCAGTACCACAACCAGTGCATGTATTAACATTGGATCTGTGCATCTCTAGTCACAACTAGAAAACTATTTTACAGGCTAAACCTTCTCTGCCAACAGAATGCTGCCCAAGTACTCTGTGTAGCTACTTTGTAGCTGAAAGTCGTGGTGAAAGCGATGGAGTCCATCTTCTCTGTCTGCAGTACCTTAGTTGGTCCGTTCCCATGGAGGATGACGGGCAGGGTGTCATACTGTACATTTCTGGCCCGAACTCGACCGTCCTCAAACTTCAGCACCACCTCATCTGGAAAGACAAACATAAATACAGCTGACCAGGCACAACATTATGACCGACCTGCAGCTCTGTACAGCTGAACCCCCATGAAGTTCTTCAGCAATTTGAGCTCATTTGTTGGATCTGAACAAACTCACAGGCGTGGTATGTTTACAGCACATTTAAAGGCAGCAACAGCTAACCAACATGGTGAACCACCATAAAACTATGACATATAAACATGTTAAAATAACTGCCTCAAATAAACTCAGGCAATATAAATATATTCAGGCAATAAAAAATGGTTTTCTAAACAGAGATTTAAGGTGGTTCCATGGATTAGTTGGCTCCACCGCAGAAGGTCTGTCTAATTAGTGGACCTTCATGCTCTGGCTGGACCTGAGGTTCTGACAGGACGCGTACCAGAATTAAACTGGATCCTGAAATGAACAGAAAGGCAGTGAGTGTAGAAATCAGCACAGGCGTGACGGCGTTTGTTTCTAGTCTAAACTCATTCAGCTGTGTCTTGGACAGTTCAGACCTGCTGAGGTGAGACTTTATCAAGACTGGCACACAGAGTGTTGCAGTAATCCTAGCAAGATACGACTAAAGCAAGAAGGTCTTATGCAGACGAGTGTGAATTTTATGGCTCTATGTCACATGTGGAGTACCCCAAAGTTCAATCCTGGAGCCCCTTCTGTTTAACATCTACACTCCCACCAGCTCAGGTTATCATGGAGGTACTATAACTTTCTCCAGGTGAACTGAGACAATATCCAAGTCATTATCTGCGAACCTAAAGAGGAAGCATCCAGAGTCAGCACAAAGTTTCAGTTATTACAGATAGAAACTAGCAATCAAGCTCAAAACCTGGGAGTAGGGATGAACTCTGACCTAAACCTTCAGAGACGCATAAAGACAGTAACAAAGTCGGCTTTCTATCACATGAAGAACATTTCCAGGATGAAAGGACCAACAAAATGTCTGAAATTTATTTACTAATGTCTCCAGAATCATATGTTTTCTAACTGAACTTAAACAAGGGATGTATGGGCTGATTTAACTTCAGACAGTGAGGAAAAAAAAAACATATGTGTCTTTTTATTCAGTGTATGGAAACGTGTGGTTTCCAGATCTCTCAAAAATGTATTTAGCTTTACTTCCTCTGATCTACAAAATTGCTGGCTGGAAAACTAATACGTTTCACTAAAGGTAAAAACACAAATCGTTATCTATTCCAGGAAGGATATTGATGGCTCATATCCTCCCAAAAGAGCAACAAATATAACAGGGTGGGCTTTCAATTCTACTGAAGTGTCAGAGTGATGTGTGGCCACTAAACTAAAGCTGGTTGACGTGTTGAAACACTCACCAAGAGCCCCATGAAGGTTCTGGAACAACCTGCACTTGGTGTCCAGTGTGATGTTTAAGGCCTTCTGAAAATACGTTTAGAAACAGTCGAGTGAGTTAAAATTATTAGTTGATTGTTTACATTTCCAGCTTATTCGTGTTTGCATGTAAATATTCATTCATGTGTTCTTGTCCTGCATGTTGAGGTGCGGCTGAAAAAGGAAAAGTTGTGCCACCGGCAGCTTTTTAACATGAAACACGTGCAGGACATGTGGAGTCTCATTAGTTGTAGCTGAGTGCTTTGATTAAAGGGGCTTGTTTCTGTAATTACAGTGACACATATCTTACCCTTCTAGCTGGATCTATGTAAACCTTAGTGAAGAAGAGCTGGTCGCTGTCGCTGTCTGCTCCCGTCCAGTTAGCAACCATCTCTCTGATGTTGGGAAGGTAGCCCATGAAACCTGGGAACCAAATAAAGTCAACAAAACACCACCTGACTTCAGTCACAACTCAATGGAGGTGTGGGTGCGTGTGAGTTCCACGTCGGCGGTACTAATGAGGGCTTGTAGGCACAGTTTTACAGGCTCCACAGTCAGCAATTCACCAGCCTGTAAAATCTACGAACAGCCACGTCAGCAGCTTCTGTGCACACAGAACAGCACTCAGAGACAGAAAGTTTAAATAGAGAACGCCGAATTGAATATTTCAAAGAGCATTGACACACAGAGAGCGACGAAAGACAATGACAGGTGATAGTTTTCTACAGCAGCAGACAGCAACAACAGCTGAACATTTTTCAACTTTCTTGTGTTGCGCCATTAGACCCGGGTGTGCACATCGAAATTTCACACGCACAAATTATGCTGCTCACTCGACTGCAGGAGGACAAGCGACTGTTGCCTCATCGCACAACTTCCATGTGAAATTATTGGAAAGGGACATCTCTAAATGAATGTTTAAATCAAAACGACTTCCTTTATGCTGCACGTCCAGGAATATTAAATCCTTGAAAACCGAGAATCTTCAGACATGTTTGGTTTGAGACAATACAACATTTTCTTAAACATTTTTTGAAAGCATACTGGTTTTTGACTATGGGCTATATGGGCAGTTTTCCAGGGCAGCATAAGAACAAGGTGGGGGCGTCCAAAAATTAGAAAATAAAATCTATCTTATCTGTCAGTTGTCCACTTCACAAGTTTGCTGCTACTTGTACGTGTGTGAAGTGGAGTAAGTTTCCCTTAGTTGCTGTTGAGTGATGGGAAATTATATGACCTGCTTTCAGATGGTTTCTTACATTTTAATTGGTTGGAGTGTGGCGAGTGTGCACAACTGTGTGCATGCTTACATTTCAAGCTTACAAAGTTAGGCATGGTGATTAAACGTGATTGATCACAGTGCCAGAGTGTGATTAATCTGATTATCTGATCGATTGACAGCACTTCTTAATTTGTTACATGTAGTCAAATTAAGTTTGTCAAACATAATCTACTTACATTTGCTAAGCATGACGACTTAATAGACTTGATACATTTACTTGGATAAACTGTTGTACTTTTTCAGTGTAGCAGATAACATAGTCTGAGAAAATAATCCATGTTTAGCTGATTTAAAGAACTAAAATATTACTTTTGTCCACCTATCATAGTTGTTAGCACGTGATCCGCCCTGGGCGACCCACCTCCTGAACCCAGAAACCTGTTGCCCTCCCTGACATGGGGGTACTTGTCCTCCAGATGTCTGTCTGGCCAGATGAGGCTCTCTGAGGAGAACACCACCTTGTGTTTGGCCTGCTGGAACTTCCTGAGAAGCTCTTTAGGACCCGAGGCAAAAACCACGTCGTAGCTGTGCCAACAAGGGAGAGAAAAAAGGAAACATTCAAAGCTCAAATCTGGCTCCGCTGTGTGAAAAAAAAAAAAAAAAAAAAAAAAAAAAAGCTTGAGAAGGGCACTATAAATGTGAGGAGTTAAGGTGCCAGTGGTTTTGTATTCAAAAACCAGCGTTTTTTAATGGATATTGCTTTTTTCCTATTGATATCCCAGAGATGTAGCTTACGTGTACAAAACACATTTTCAGTGAATGTTTCTTTTAAAAAGATAGTTTGGGATTTGCAGCGTTTTTGACTACAAAAGAACTAGAGTGATTTGACCACATCTGAATGTGGTCAGATGGACCTATTGGATACAACACACTTCGGCTATCACACACTGTCAGAAACATACAGAAAGTGATAAGCATCGCAATAAAACTAAACATGGAAATTAATTTTTACATATACAGGACTCGTTCCACCTCTGACTCCTTTCCATTTTCCTTCAGAGCAGCCAGACGGTTTACAACTGTAATTAAGCTTTCTAAATGTCTTTAGCTGGACTTTCTGTGAAGTTGGCCATCTTCAGGGAAAGGTTTTTCTCATTTTGTATTGCCCTTCACTTAGATCTATGAAACATTCTGCTATAAAAGCAAAAGGGAACGGATAGACAAACCAGCAAGGAGGTCGATGCAGGTTAAATGTGAGAGTCAGTCCCACCTGTCGATAAAAAGGATGACCTGGTCCTCGGACTTCATCTCCACCACAGCGTCTTTCAGCAGGCGAATCTTCTGACCTCCTCCCGGAGCCGACATGTAGTCACCTCCCCTCCACTTCTCGCCTTGGCCGAGCACCTGGAAAAACAACACAAAATAGTTACAATTAGGGTTTTCTTTTTTTTTTTTTACCTAAAGAGATAAAGAAGCTGTGTCTTACTTTTACAGTGTAGTTGAAGTGCTTGGCCGACCTCAGGAAACGCCTGAAGCCATCCGTCTCTTTGGTTGCAACAGTCAAAACTAAAAGTTTATCTGGAAGAAAAAATAGTGAGATGGAAGAGTGGTCAAATGGTTTGCTTCATGCTCTACAAAATATATATTTTAGATTCTAGAAAAAAAAAGTGTACCTAAACATGTAAACTTGTTTGTTTCAACTTTGAAATGTTGCTTGGTTGTAAATTAAAGGTTCTCCTTCACAGCATAACTGGTCTGTTCAGGACAAAGTAAGGAACTGTTGAGCTAAATGCACAGGGCTGCGTTTTCTTTGGCAGAGAACCAGAGGAAAACACAAACCAAACTTAAACAAAAGAAGCAATTAAGTCTTGAATTGTTTTCATGTCAGCACAAAAAAAAAATACAAAAGTGTCTATTTGGTTCATTATTTAAATTGTTGTAGCAATGCTTCAAAGCAGTAAGTGTCATACAATTGGAAACCTTTAAATGGTATCACATTAAATTGAGCAGTAGACTTAAGAATCCATGAAAAACCTGCCAAATCCTCTGACAATGCCAGACAAGTTATTCTGCTATTGACATTTATCTCTCTGTGTGTAACCGAGTGGAACAGTAGATGGAGTCCTGTGGATCAGCAGGAGATTGTTTGGCTAACTGTCCTGCAACCCTGTTGTCACTGTTCAAATTTCAGAACTGCATCCTAAATTTGGGATCGTTTTTCTCGACGTGCATGTCTTCCAGTGTGTTCTGATCTAGATGGATATCACTTCCTTTGTGATTAAGTGTATAAAGAGTGTAATCTTTGTTTCCCAGAGCTGTGTACTCTGGGCTGTAAGAAGCTGTGTGTGTAAACTACTTTGCTGGAAATAACACATTTGCAAAGACAGTTTGTCTCTTCACTGTTTAGAACTCATTTTAAAAATCCTAAAAGAAAAAAGAAAAAGCACACCACCATCAACCGAAGACTCATAATGCTAACAAACATCAGCCATTTAGCCTCAATGGTTAGCAAACTAAAAAAAAAAAAGCAGTAAACTGTTAGGATATGTTTCAAAGGCCACAACAATCAGTAAAACACACCATTTATAAACGTTTTAAAAGATGAAGTTAAAATCAAAGCATGGTTTAACCCCATGCAGCTTTTATTTGTGTCCCTAGTCCAACAGTTTCTCCACAGTCCTGCTAATGACTATGTTACTCATGTGTGCTGAAACAGAGACACCTCTAAACATCGCAGGACTACAACTCCTCTAAAAACTCTTAGAACTGCCTGTTTGACTCAAATGAACTGAATTTAAAGTATTTACAAATGTAACTGCAGAAAATGTAGACCTATCTGTTTTTAAAAGTCTTTTTATTCCTTTATCATTTGCTTCTAAATAAAAAAAATATATATATGTGTTATGTCTGGAAAAAGATAACCGGTGTTGCACTGACATAGCAGGAGCACATAAGAAGCGCATTTGAGAAGAATGTTTGTAATATAACTCTAATATCTGAGCATTGTAAATATACAGTCAGTGGGGTAGGGTTCTCTCTGACACTGATTCACTTAGCTGAGAACTATTCCGTGTGCTCTCTTTGTTTCTTCAGCATCACTTCTACATAGTTCAAGTTTTGACGATAAACGACCATAATTCTATTAAACATCGTGGATGTTTGATGATGTAGAGAAGAAGCTGCAGGAGCCGAAGGCTGTGTTTAACCAGAGCCCTCCGTCCTCTGCGGAATCCCGTCCACGTCAGCGACATGGAAGAGCCGAAGTTAGCCTCTGCCAGGCTCATTTCTGTTAGGGAGAGTCAACTATTCCTAGTTTAAAATACTGGAGACAACAGTAACAAACAGTAAAACACGTTTATAGGATTAGTAAATATTTTACAACTGTGTTTTGGGAAAATAAAATAAAATCAAACTTGCTCCATTCTATTGCAGTCAATTCTGGCAAGTAGGCTACTGTCTTCAGCAAGACACTATACAATGTTGTCTTAATGCTAAATCCTCAAAACATTGCAACTCTCGTTTTGTTTGTTTTTTTGTTTTTTTAACAAATAAATTATTCACAAATATCTGATTTTGCAGTCAATGTACACTAGGTCAGTCATGTTTAAACCTGTCAAGGTTGAATCACTAAAATCAGCCAAATAGTTCTTTATTGCGTGTCAATCAGAAGTAAACTTCAGGACTGAGTTCTGAGCTGAAAGCAGCTAAAATATACATTTATCACAAACTACACTATATAGAGATTGAAAAGCTTTTATTAAAGTCCCCAGATAAAGTAGTTTAGTATGAATAGTAATAATAATTCGTAATGAGGAAGTCCCAAAACTGAAAACCGTAACGACTAAAACAGATTTTTCTAACCGAGCTGACATTACTGCGTTGCCGTGTTTTAACGGCAGCGAATCTGCTGGAACGTTCTCTAAGCGAACCGATAAAACCGCAACTACCAGAACACTGAGCGAGTTTAACTTCACCCGGAGCCACAGAGGCTGGTGAGGAGAGCTAGACACCGCGCTGATAGACCGAGAGTAGCCGCAGTCTGAGTGACATAACCCGGTGGGAATGTGAGCGGGGGCTCCGGCGGAACGCTCCACTTACCCTCCGGAATACGCTGATCTTCACAGTTCACCAGCGAGGAAAGTGCACATAAGCACATCCATGAAAGGATGGGAAAACGTAAGGGTTTCATGTTAACCAGAGTTTACAAAAATATGTAGCAGAATCCCAATGTGTGAGAAGGTTTCCTATGTGCTGCCTGGTCCCGGACCGACAGCCTCACTGACTGAACACCCTGCTGGGCTGCCTGGACGCTTCTACCACCCCCGTGTGCCTCTGCCCACCATTCCTCTCTTCCTGTCTTTGCAACCAACGGTCCCTTCACATCCGTGAAAAAATATTATAAAACGTTCAAAGTCTTGTTGTTGTGGCGTTTTTGAAATGAACACTTGTAAATGAACCACCCTCTCCATGAGTGGGTGGGATAAAAAACTTTTGGGAAAGGAGGACATGATTTCTTGCACGTAGACTTCCCCTCATAGGACACTTTCCTAGAGGCTGAGTGAACGCCTCATTGTTTTAATACTGGGCTACTGTGGCTACTGTGCTGGGAAAATTGGTCTTGAATTACAAGAAAACGACCTAGTTTCCGCATTGACTACTTTTGCTCATTTACCTTGATGCCATGACCACCACTTCTTCACAAAAGGTTCAAAATATCAGTTTAGACAAATGAAGGACTACAGAGTCCTGGTCAGTTGACATCAGGTACATGTAAACACAATTTCAAGGGATTTTAGAGAATACAACTGTTGCGCTCAAAACAAAATAAGTAGAGTCACACTTACAAAATAATCGCCATTGGAATGGTCCAATACCACAAAGTCACTTCTTCTACAAGTCAGAAATGATCCAACCAAAAGTAGGTTGACCTCTCCACAACAACAAAAGGTCACGGGTACAAGACAGAAGCTCTTCATAAATGCCAGGTCATCTAATATTTTACAGATTATCACAACTTTAAAGAATGGATCAAGAATGGATCGAACTGTTTGCTTTTTTTTTTTTTTAAACTACAACTTATACTTTTTTCACTTGAATGTAACAAAATCCTGAAGTTTTGAAATTAGCCCTCCGTCATCTTCATTTGTTTTCTCTGCCATAAAACATCACAAATTATATAAATACACAAAAAATAGGTAACGGTAAGAGAATTTCCAACACCTTCTGAGATCTTACTAGAGGTCAGCAGAGTCGTGCCTACTAAATGCTGTACCAGTATTTTGGTAAAGCAACTATGAATGTGGCTACCCATCAAAGCCAATGTTAATCCCATAATCTCAATCTACAAAAGCTAGTAATGGGCACCACCTAAAGAGGTAGTGCCAAGCAGCCCGACAGGGAATTCTCTTTATTCTTGATGATTACCAGAGCAGACAAAAACACACGGCGTATCCTCTAAACAACCATGGATCAAGAACATTTTGTTAATAATAACTGGGTAATTTGACCAACAAAACTCAGCTGGATTACATCATGTAGTTAGTTTGCACTGTGAAGGAAAATTTCCCTTTAATATTTATCTCTCTGAGCAAACTGTGTGTAACCAAGTGGAACAGTAGATGAACTCCTGCATATCAGCAGGAGATGGAAGACTAACTATCTTGTAATTTTGCTGTCCCTGTTCAGATTTCAGAACTGCTTCACATATTTGGGCTTGTTTTTCCCCAATATGCATGTCTTCCAGTGTGTCCTGATCTACATAGATTTTGCTTCTGGTGCAATTAAGCGTATAAAAGAAATCTTTTATAATCTTTGTTTTCCAGAGCTGTGTACTCTGGGCTGTAAGAAGCTGTGTGTGTAAACTACTTTGCTGGAAATAATACATTTGCAAAGACAGTTTGTCTCTTCATTGTTTTCTTTGATATAGAACTCATGTTAAAAATCCTACAAAAAAAGAACGCGCCACCATCAACCGAAGACTCATAATGCTAACAGACAATATGAACCATTTAGCGTGAATTGTTAGCATACCAAAAAACCAACAAGTGCCCAATTGTTAGGAGATGTCTCTTAGGCCACAACAAACAGTAAAACATGTTTATAGGAGTTTTGAAAGATGAATATAAAAAGATAAAGTTAAAATCAAAGCAACATTATGCTCTGATCTCTTTTTCTACTTTTGGAAATTCGAGGAGCCATCAGTAAGCAGTCTAAGAGTGAGATATTTAAAGTATGTTCCTCCAAAGCCACTGTCCCAGCCAGCACACCTAGGTGGGCCCCATATGGGAAAAAAGAGGGCAGACCATATGGGTCCCAAATGGGTTTGTTGTGGGTTCCATTGTGGCCCTGTATGGGTTTGCCCATGTAGGGTCCATGTAGGGCCCATGTAGGCTGCGACCCTACATGGGCAAACCCATGTGGGGCCACCATGGAAACCGCAGAGAAACCCATTTGGGACCCATATGGTATACCCTCTTTTTTCCCATATGGGGCCCACCTACGTGTGCTGGCTGGGTGTCCTGCATCTTTAGACATCAAGATCAAATGATTAAGTCATTTACAGAACTCTTTAGTAGGGATCCACAATATAGTAGTCATTTTACACATCAAATCGGTCCAATTACTAAAACTGGACCAATATTAACAACCAATATTTATTTTCCATCTTTTTGCCATTTGTTTTTTGGGTGCTGAAGGGTATAGGAGGTTATGTTATTTGTTTGATCACATGACAATAATAGTGATGCCGCACAAGACTGGGGGGAGTTTAACTGAAGTAGAGAAGTAGTGGTGAAGTCAGAGGTGTGATGGTTGTTTTTTTTTTTTAAGGTGTTAATTCGAAATAACAAATTCAGACAGAAGAAACGTTTCCAATTCTATCTGTTTATTTCTAAATATATTAAAGCTTTTGAACTCAGTATTTTACAATAAGTAATGTCTGACGTATCCAAAAGTAAGTCAGATATTGTCTGCACTGTGTTAGAAGAACGCAGACAGTGCCAGTATGTTTACTGACTGGATTGACAGCCTAAACCAAAAGAAAAGAACGTAAACTTAGAGCAATAAAGTCGGTGTTCATACAAGAAGTCTAATTTCAACAGAATGCTGTACTTCTTTTTACCCAAAAAGTTACTGAGGTGAATGCATGTAGCTGCTGCCCACCTCCATGTATTGGTCAGGATAATTTAACGAAAACATAATTTAAACTGTGAAAAGAAGATCCGAGATAATGCGAACGTATTTATTTTAGTATGAGACAAAATATCCCGCATCATGATTTAAAAGGAATATTCTAATCTCATTTGAAGAACTGTTGTTCTCAGTGCCTCCAGATGGAGGCGGTACTATACTAAAACTATTAAAACGGGAAAGGGAAAAAGAAGAGACCGCCGAAATATTTAAAAGACAATAAAAGCTGAAAGGATTTAGTGTGTGTGCGTGAGTGTGTGTGTGTAGTTATTTTAGGGGTATTAAAGATACAGGATAAAATGAATTTCTGGATTACACCTCCGTCCAGTTGATGGCGATACTACACTAAGTCTGTAAACTGCCAGTAAACACCATAAAAGAAGAAGAAGTAAAAGAAGAAGAAGAAGAAGAAGAAGTAGACGAAGAGACCACCGGAAGTGTCAGCCGTTGGAGTCTACTACAACGTCAGGTGATTTCTTTTCGGGTTGATTAACAAACGCAACTAAAATATTTTGGACGTGATATTTTGATGAGCTTCATGCTTACTTGGTGTAGAATGTCAGAGTTAAAAAGATGCGAGAAAGAAATGTTCCACTGAGTTGGTTCTCAGCGCTAGCTACTTAGCTAAGCTATCCTCCCTGGTGGAGCCTGACAACTAAACTGAATGGAACACTTTCAGTTTGCCTTCAGCTGAGGAAACTGAACCTCGAAGTTAATGCAGGTCCTTAGAGTCATCTCTGCCTGTCGGAACTTGAGCTAACGCCATAAATGTAGCTTCCTGAACAGAATCCGACACCTGAAATGAACGCAAGACTTTAAAGTGACCCGTAAGCACTCGGGGTGTCGTGTTGACACGCAGACTCGCATCTGGGCTTCCGTTGTGTGAACAGAAAATGTGGCTGCAGCAGAGACTGAAGGGACTACCGGGCTTGTTGTCGAGTAGCTGGGCGCGAAGGGTCCTCATCGGGCTGCTCCTCTTCCTCATCTTCTACTGGTACCTGGGGGCAGAGCGCAGGTGGACGTTCCTGGGCGGTTCGGCTGTGCCCGGAGGCGCGGCGGGGGAGTGCCTCCAGACTGAGATCCACAAGTGGAAGTCCATAGCGGATCGGGGAGAGGGGGTCTACAGCACCCCGTCGGAGCCGCTGGACACGCCTTTCGTGGCGGGGAACGGCCATATTCTCATCGATGTGGACGCCAACAAGTTGTGGGTGTCTTCGTCTTCACAGCCGGGCTCAGCCTCGGTTCACCAAACCGAACACTCTCCGAGGGTCAACGTCCACCTTGTGGGGGGACGGGCCGAGGCTCAAGCTAACTTGCTGGGGTACCGGAAGGGAGCGGTGCTCTCGGTCCGGTGCGCCTCGCCGGCCGCGGTGCAGTCCGCCCGGGACTGCGTGTCCATCCGAGAGGAGTTCATCGCCCACCGGAGCAGACCCAACGTGTACCTGCAACGAATCCACATCAACAACCCCTCAGATCGGGTCGCTAACGTGGACATATCAGCCGGCAGCCCAGGATCGAGGAGCAGGTTTTCCTCCAGCGTGGACACGCTCGGCGACAGGGAGGTGGAGCTGTCTTCCGGGACGGTGCAGGTGGAGAAAAGCCAGGTCGTGCTGGTGGTGGTGGTCACCAGGAAGCTGAAGAACAGGATCCAGGTCGCTGCAAAATCCGAGTACTCGGACCACGTCCTGTCTGTGGTCTGGACCTCTGAGCCCATCGAGTCCTCGAAGCTGGAGGCGACCTTCAGCAGCCTCAGAGATGGCGCCAAGAAGGAGATGGAGGAGCTTCTGAGGGCTGACGTGAAGGAGCTGGTTCAGAAACACCAGCAGGCCTGGATGGACCTCTTTAGCTCAGGTAAGCAGCTCACTGACTCTGTTTTTACTGTTCTGAGCCAAACATCATCCAGATCTGTGCTGAACTGTCAGCACATCACTCCATCCTCTATGCCTTCCTGCCAAGCTGCCTGAAGTTCTTAAAGGACTCGTGCCAAGAATGTTTTAGACACACGGGGCCATTTTATAGCACAATCAAGTAGGAGTGCACCGCTTACAGTTTTCTGGCTGATCACTGATCTTTACAAAGCCTGACCTGCCATACAAATACTTTTGTCTGAAATGTTGCGATTATATAGAAAGAAAGTCCCCGAGTTTGCAACTGTGGGGTGACAATTGTTAACTGCAGACATGACCTGGTAGGTCAGTCAAGCCTGTCTCACAGCAGAACAATAGAGGACAGTGGTCAATTTTTAGACCTTTGCTCAGGTAGATGAGACAAGCGGATAAGATCGTCGTCACGTTTAAGTGAAGACGATCACCAGTCTCTGAAGATGAAGGCCAGTTTACCAGGGTGGTCCACCTGCAGCCCATCGTGTTTTTGTATTGAAAAATGTTACGTTGACAGGAATTGTAAAAACATCATCGGTTAACTATACTACTGGAAGACATTGTTGACAATGCTTAAACACACAACTTTAAAATCAACAAACAAACAAACAAAAAAATACTAGTAAACCAAATATATATATATATATATATATATATATATATATATATATTTTTGTACATCTGTTAAATCTCAAATAAGGTAATGAGCCTGTGAAACAAAAAACACGATGTAATGCTCATCACAAAATTAGAGCAAACCCAAGGCATAAATGAACTAAGCAGCTGCTGAAGGCCCCCCCACACCCCCAAATCTTTAGGGGCCACTGGCAGCTTTGGGCCCTGTCTGTCCATCAACTATAAACCCATCTTTTAGGAATGATTCTGCTCTGCCGATGAAAAGCTCAGCACAACAGAGCCCTCAGTCAGCCCTCTCTCACGGAAGAGCAAAAGAGGGCAGTAGAAAAGATTGGTGGATAACATTCGTTTCCCTGTAAATATGGGCAATTTATTGGGACACCCATAATTAAAACATGGACTTGGTGACTCTAAAACTAACCAGCTGCGTTTCCATTAACTAATAATTTAAAATAGTTTCAATTATTTTCATAATTGAAATTACAAATATAAATACGCATGGAAAAATACGCGTCTTGGAAAACGACCATGCGACTTTCTCCAATTTTGAAAAAGACTCATGGTTTTTGACTAAAAAGTATTTGCACCAGGTGAGAGATGATGTGGCTTTTCAGAATACAGGAGTTTTGCAAAACTGCAACGAAAACGCGATTTTTGAATTACACTATTCACACTATTCAACAGCACGATCAATGTTTCCACTGGCAAATTGGGGGGTGGGTGGAGTTTGACATAAGCAGAATATCGACAAACATTTGCACACATTTGGAACGGAAACCCAGCTGCTGACCAGATGAAATTCTGTCTGTTGAATTCAGGTATCGAAATGAGAAAGATCACGGACTCCAACACGCCGTCCAGCCGCACTGTGAACAACACCCTCTACTACATCCTGTCCTGCTCCACGGCGCCGCTGCTCGACCAGCGGCCGAGCGCGGAGGAGCGTGCGCGCCTCGTATCCAGCCTCAACTACGCCGACCACTGCTTCAGCGGCCACGCCACCATGCACGCCGAGAACCTGTGGCCTGAGCGTGTGAGCAACACGGCTCAGATCCTGCAGCTGGTCACGCTGTGGACCCTAACCCTGCAGAAGAGGGGCTGCAAGGTGCTGGTTGCCGCCGGCGCCCACGGAGCCATGCAGGGCATGGTGCTCAGCTTCGGCGGCCTCCAGTTCACAGAGAACCACCTTCAGTTCCAGGCCGACCCGGACGTGCTGCACAACAGCTACGCCCTGCGGGGGATCCACTACAACCAGGACCTGATTAACCTGGCCGTGTTGCTGGACGGCGAGGGGAAGCCCTTCCTGCACCTGTCGGTGCGGCAGCAGGAGGCGGCAGTCAAGCTGTACGCCTGCGAGGCCGGCTGCCTCAACGAGCCTGTCGAGCTAACCTCCGAGGTCAAAGGCCACACGTTCCCCGTCATGGTGACCCAGCCCATCACGCCGCTGCTCTACATCTCCACCGACCTGCGCCACCTGCAGGACCTGCGCCACACGCTGCACCTCAAGGCCATTCTGGCTCACGAGGAGCACATGGCAAACAGATACCCCGGCCTGCCCTTCCTGTTCTGGTTCAGTGTGGCGTCGCTCATCACCCTCTTCCACCTCTTCCTCTTTAAACTCATCTACAACGAGTACTGTGGCCCCGGCGCCAAGCCTCTCTTCAGGAGCAAGGTATAAACGGCGCTGACAAAGCCAGCTTCACTCTGATCTGCTCTCTTGTTTGTGTCCAGCGTGTCTTCTCTCTGCGCACTCTCTCTGTGGGGCTCTAGGTCTGAATTGAGTTTCTGTGAGTCAACACCAGAGTGGGCCGCCGTAGCCTTAAACACTTTCCTTTTCCCCCCCTCTGTTGAGAGATGATTGGTCAGCGTTGGCTCTGGGTGGAAGGACTTGGTGCTCTGCAGCTGCAAACAATGAAACGATCCAAGCCGAAACCTTTTTCCTAAGATCGGCAACACGTCTGGCTTCCAGCATCTCGTTAGCACACCTCCTGCTCTCGTCACGTCCTCTGTGGATTGGAAGGAAACGTTGGTCGCTGTGGAAGGACAACAAGCACAAAAAATCTTTTCCTTTGTCAATATTTAGCTGTTCATCTCTGCCAGTTTGAGTTTGTTGGAAGATGTGTTAGAGTTTTATGAAGATCATCATGTGACGGTTTGTCAAAGTGAATGAGAACACCCAGAAGTTTCTGTTCTTTTCTTCCCAGCAGTCAGACGTTCTTGTAATGTTTCAAAGAGTTTCCTCATTTGTAGTTCTCCAGACTTTCTGAAGCAACATGTCAGACGGAGGTTTTTCTTTTCTTAGATCTCCTAGCTCTAATTTTTACGTCCCCGAAGTCGAGGATATTCAGACATGTTTAACGGCTGGACTGAAACTGTTGGAAAACAGCAGTAAAGTCACCAGAGAACCTTTTAGAACTATTGATCCAGACCAGTTCAAAAGATTACTAGAACGTCTGAGTGCTTGGATGGACTGGATCAGAATCCTCCACTGCTGCAGATCTGTCCGTCAAGAAACCTGTAGCCTCATGTTGAAGAACAGCCAAGTCTTCTCCTTATGCATAAATGGTGTAATGTAGTCAGTAGGAGGCGCTGTGAGCTGGATGACAGGTGTCTGTGAGAAACCCAGAGAAATGAAATGACACCAGAGCCGGTTGGGGTTCGGTTATCATCTTTAACTGGGCTGATTGTGTCAGAATCAGCTGGTCAGTTCTATAATCCAGTATGGAGTCCTGCTCTGGTGAGTCCTGTCAAATATACTTCACACAACCAGACACCCAAAACCTTGTTTGTACCACAGACTGTTGGGGCCAGAGTAAGAGATTTTTTTTATTTTTTAAATTACAACAGTCATAATTTTAGTACTATAAAGATGCAACATTACCAGGTGAAAGTAAAAAAAAAAAAGTTGTTTTAGTGAGAAAAAAGCTTTGACTATTGCGATGTAGCGTGACCAGCTCAGCAAGTCCCCGATTCTTTCTTTAAAACATACTCTGTCTGCAGAATTGTTTCAAAATCTTGCTGCTCATAATAATTTAACCCTGGTGTGTTAAAAAATTAAGTATTTATTTATTTGTAAAACCAATACTAAAGTATAACTTCACAAGTTGCTTACCGTTCCCCATTTTAGTTTTTGATTATTTATCGTGGAAAAATTCTCATGAAATGACCACTTAATTCTCCTACTCTACAACCAAATCCTGGTAATATTATTACTTTATGCTATATCGATTGTCTTAATGCAGACAAATCTGTTTGTTCCACACCTCTAATCTAGACACAAATGCCACACACACACACACACACACACCGTCGATGCTCGGTGTGATCAGTGAGCTACTCTGAGTGTAACCCCTTGCGGTCTGGTGGGTCGGCGTGGTGACGCTGTGATCAAGGATCAGAACCTGGTGCTCAGGAAGTCACCTGGAGGAACATCCTCAGGCAGGATTCATCAGGAGGCAGGTTGAGGTCGACATGGAGCCCTTCGCAGCCTTTTGTCTCCTCTTTGAGGAGGGTTTAGACCTGCATAGACGCCTCTGGCTCGGTGCAGGTGTCAGTTGCCGTTTCCAGCTGTGGTGCCAAGCAGCTGGGCGGACCTGCCGCACTCTTGAGACGGGCCGGACTCTGAATGAATGAACTGCTCTGTCTCTCTGCTTGGACTCTTTCTGCTCTTTTTTTTTTTTTTTTTTTCCTGCCTTTTTCATAATGTTTTATATTGAATCACATGATTAAATTAACAACAAACCTGTGGCTTTGGTTCTTTACTGCTCACATCCCCTCCTCCTCCTCCTTCTCTTCTGCCATCGTGTCTGTGTCTGGTCCGGGGCGGGGGCAGCCAGTTTCCGCCATGCCTCGCCTGTTCTAACACTCCGCTCTGACTCCACCAGGTCTCCAGCAAAAGGGAAGACGACTGCCGCGACTCCTCTGAGGTCGCTTAAGTGTAGCTTCAGCGCGGGTTTGCTGCTGCTGCTACTGTTGTTGTGGACATATTGACATGGTGGGTGGCTTGTTTGCTGTTCGTTCTGATTGTAAAACCTCCAACTCAGCTGCTGTGTTTTATGGAAAATGATGGAATATGGCCCAGAAATCAGCTGGGAAACCAAACCACAGGGCTGGAATTAGCAATAATTTGTTTTACTCTGCATGAGTATATATATACCAAAATTGTATTAAATAAAAATCAAAATCACAAGTTATAAGTTAGAACTGAATGTGAAACTGGTCTTTTGTAGAAGAGTCTCTAGATTAAGCCTTTTAAAAAAACTCAGACATGACTGAACCAGTCCTGATTGGTCCTGATTGGTACAGACGTGGCGGTGTGGGCCACCAGGCCAAACAGGAAGAGCTGAATCTATGCCAGGCAGAAGGATGACAGAAGGATGGTTTCATCCTTCTGTTTATCTTTCACACATTTCATTAGAACCTGTTAAGAAACTATTGCAGCAGGCAAAAGTTTCCTTTCACCATTTACTTCTTAAAACTCGCTACCGTCTGATAAGCAGGCGTGTTTTCTAATGGCCTTGTGCAGAAAAAAATTGTTTAAAAACCAAATTATATTTGTGGTTTTGATGCAACAAAAAAAAATGGAGTAAATAGTCTATTGCTGGTGGTAACAAAATGCCTAAATATGATTTTAATTAATTTTTTGTCAAGTTGGTATATGTTGATTATTGTTTTTCTGTGTAAAACACTAAAGACACGACAAAGGACTGTTAATCAGAGGTAGGGAGGGCTGGATCAGGCATGCCTGTATGGAGGATTAAAAAGGACAAAATTAATACATTGTCGTTAAATAAATTCACCATAAAATAAATACATCAATATGCTATTAAATAATTTAAATATCCACTATCAGCTAGTTAATCAGATGTATATTTCTTTATTACACGGTTCCTATTTCTGAGGTAAGATAATGAAACAAATTCGCCCGTCAAGGCAGGGACAACACCGATCTATTTAACTCCATTAGTTTGATTCGATATTCGGCATTTGATCAATTCTTCGACTTTATCCACCATGTAGTCTGGATGATCATCTGCTAATTATATAATCTCCCCAACTCAAAGAAAAGCTCCATTAGAAAAGCTGCCATGATTTTCATAGAGTCAGGCTAAACTAGTGGAGTCACAAGTTTCCCCCTCTGATTTTGATATGGGAGTTTGACCAATTAAAATAATTATTTAATTAATTATCTCCATTGACTGTTATAAGTTTGACTTTTTATTGTGTTTTTTTTTACCCTCCATATGTATGACTGAGTATTGGGGAGGGGACTACGGGCTGATTAGACAGCAGAAGCATGAAATGGTGAAAATTGTTCTGGAAACATTTGGGCCCCACTTGGGGTCTGCTGGTCAGATATTCATTCACAGCCAGTCCCAGTGTTGGTCTTTACAACTAAAATCTTCTGCAGAGGAGGGTCTGGGTTTTTCTTTAGAGCTTTAACCGTTTACCCATTCAGTGCATTGCTAATTGTTCACAGGGAAACTGAAGTTCTGCTAATAAAGCATTCAAGTACATGAATGTAAAGCAGTGATATGTCAGTATGACACAGGACAGCATGATTCTCTACATCAGTACCTTTTTTAAAATGAATGGCCTAAGTCATTCCTTGCCAAAAATCACTTGAGTCAAAAAGTGACTTGGGCCGTTATTTTAGGAAGGCCGTGATATGCTAAGTCCCATGTTGGCTTATGATAAATAAAATAAATGAAGTGTTAATGTCGTTCTGCATTGGGATCACTGCAAACATCGACCCCAGTAAAGGAGTCGTCTATCCAACTACTGGGAAGTTAGTTTCTTATTTCCGTCTCAATAACAAAGTTTTATTACCTTCGAGTCAAAGTTTGTAGTTCTGTCTTCGAAACAACTCATTTGTAGATTTGTCCACCTTATGACCACTTTTCCATCCAAAACAGTTTGGTGCTGCATTTAACAAGATCATCCAATATTCAGGCATATTGTAAAGATGTCTGAACACATCTTTACAATATGCATATTATGATAATGACTAACTTGTGACACAACATTCAGGCCTCGTGTGAAACTACACGACAGCAGAAGTTGTCCCTAGACTGACTAAGATTTCCCCAGATAGAGAAAAAGTGGAAATCTGAAGAAATGGGACTGCGGTGAGTTCTAGACGAATTGCCGCTGTAGTCCTGTGACTAAACTGAAGCGTGGCGTGTCGTGACGGCTTCAGGCAGGACTCTGTGACAAAGAATCCCAGGCAGACTGCTGGAGTCGGTGAACACGACTCCTTCCTTTGGTTGACTGGCAGCCACTGTGTTTAGCTTCTCATGCTAATGAGGTCCATCCTCTGATGGCTTGTATTTAGCCTTTTCCAACAGTTTTTATTTTCTTAACCTGAAGCATGTAACAATTCTCCAGTTCACCACCTTTACTTCTCATAACCTCTAACCAACATCAGCTTTGACAAGTCATGTTCTGCCTGGTTTTTCAAGCTTTGCTGGAGGTTTCTCTGAAAGTGTCGCTCAGGTTTCTTGACCCCTAGTCTGGATTTAAGCCCCAACATCAGACTCACTTAGGAACTGGACCCTGATGGACACCTCTCTGTATTTGGGAAATAGATTATTCTGGGAATGCAGGGTGTGTAGAATCTTCTTTGGGCTTTTCCCCCTTCCAGACAGAACATTAAAACTCTGTTCACACATGGAAGTTCCACTTGGCTTCACTCTGATTTTTAGGTCCTTTTCCCTCGGTTTTCACTTGCCAGGTGATTTTATTTTTGTTCCGTTTCTCTTTATGGGTTTGTTTTGTTTTTTTCAATTTCTTCTTTAATGTGAACTACTGAATATGTCTGAATTAATAAGTTAATTTATTGAACATTTGCAATAATCCCAATGCTTTGTACTTGAAGTGTTTGTGCTTAAAGGTTTGATTTGGGCTTATTTTGGGGAGAATAAATTCCTTATTAAAATGTGGCATTGTGTCATCACTTTCTTAAAGATTCTTTAGCACAGAGTTTACTCTTCTGATGATGGGAACCCTCAGACAAAAAAGCTAAAGGTAAAAAGTTCACAATGCAAAACGAAGCAGGAGGAACAAGAGGAATCTTTAATCATTAATATGAATCATTTAAGGTTCAAAAAGCCTCTAAACCACAGGCAGTGTTATTTTCTGTCTCTCTTTGGTATTTCTTAATAGATTCAGCTACAAAAATCTGAATGAATTATTTTTTTGGCATGGGGAAAAAAATCTGCCAGTGGAGCTAGTACTTAATTATTCATTTAAGGTGGGCTTTTATATCTTGCTGAAAAGTTGCATGCAAGTTAATTTAGTCTTATTTCAAATGTACTAAGAGTTCCTGTAGATACTCAAACTCCAAATATTCACCACCATTAAAATGTTGGGGGGGGGGATCTGTTTGCTCTGAGTCAGGTTGATTCAGAGCAGCACCAGAAGAAGTGAGCAGAACATTTGCAGCCAGATCATTCATCCACTCATCGACAAAACACCAGGTGCAAAGCAGAACTTTATGATTTTCACATTAAATCTTCAGTTTTTAGTCCTGTCAAAGAATTTTGGTAAGCCTCCTGTCATTATGCAGAGAAGTAGAGAATCAATACAAGAACAAATAATCACAGTTTGCGTGTCACAGTGTTTATCAGTGTCATTCTGAGATGTGGATCAGTTTCTAAGAGTGCAGCAGAAAACAGCTGTCATTTGTGAGCAAAACCAGAATGAACCTAAACATTTCCAGATGCGGGCTGGTAGAGCTGGTGCCTTGCAGTAAGAAGGTTTTCTCCCACAGTCCAGAAACAGAACTGGGAGGTTAACTGGTCCTGCATGTTGCCCTGGAATGGACTGGTAACCTGTCCGGGGTCTACCCCACCTCTCACTCTCACTACAGCCAACGGATGGATAGATTTCCCAACGTCACCACAATGTCAAAAACACTTGTATTCCATCCTGATGGTTTATGACCTGGGACATCCACTCCTTTCCTTCTCTACAGCCAGTCCTTTTTTTTTTCTTTTTTTTTTTTGGTGCTGTCAAGTTTAGATTTGAATTGCTTCAGCATAAACTTCCATCTGGGTTGTAAACGCCGTAGTTCTGATTCAGGACTGTTAGATGTAAAGCTGCAGTATGTAACTTTCATTAAAAAAATGCTTGTTTTTACCGATTTGTTCAAATACAGCACAATATGAGAGAGAATCTGTGAAAACATAGATCTTCTCCATCTCTCCCCTGAGCTACTGTTGCCTCTGCAGAAATGCATCACTCAAAAACAACCAATCAGAGCCAGGAGGAGGGTCTTAGTGCTGTCAATCAATGCTGTTCAACATGTTAATGGTGGAGCAACAACTTACTATTACAGGAAAACAGTTTATCCGCCGTCATTGGCAGTCATGCTAACTAGACTGAGCAGACTGCTGATGGGAGAAGCTGCATCTTAGCACAGACCTGGCTCTGATTGGTTGTCCCTTGATGGCTCTGGGAAAAGGCAGAGGAGTTACTTTTTTTTTTTCAGATTGTCTCATACCATACTAACAGCTTCAACAAATATGTAAAAAAAAAAAAAAAAAAAAGCTTTTCTTTTAAAAAGTTACATACTGCAACTTTAACAAAGCAGTGAGAAAACACAGATTGGGATTGAAGAGACTTTGTTCCTGAAATGTCCAGCATGTTGTCATGGAGACATGACAACACATTGTCCGAGGAGACAGCAGGACAGAGCAATGATTATCAAACATTACCTTATGACAGCCGGGAGAAAATGCCCTACCCTCTTCCTCCCCCATGTCCCACAGGCTGGGACATGGGGACCAGACCGATGGCTGGTTGACGGCCCACCTGCTGGTTCTAACTGGTACTGTAATCAGCCCACGTTGGGATGCAGCATTACTTTAGTAGTTTTCTGCTGTTTCACGGCGAAGTGACTTGTGCAGGTTAAGCCGTCAGTCATGCTAGTACATCTGCACACACAGCACAGAGAAAGTCCCGGTCTTCTGATCAAGCAGGTGTCTTTGGTGAAGACACTAGACTGCAGCTGCCTTGTAGCATGGAGTGAACCTTCTGGATGGTCACATTACCAAGTCTATTCTTGAAACCAGCATCTGTCTCCAGCAGAGAAAACCTCGAGTCCCTGAAGTAGTGTGAACATGTAAGAGGCGAGACGAGGAAACACTGAGAGAGTCTTTGAGGTCAAGATGGACATCTGAAGGTCCTGAGCAGGCCTGCTGTGTCCGGTCAGTAACGGAGACGAGCTACGAGTCTTTGAGCATGCTAATCTGAGCGAAGATTTTCAGAGCTGGGCCCAGTTTGATGTTCATGGTTCCCATGAGGTGGTCCTCCTTCAGCAGAAGCAGAGCCTGTCCGTCAATCTCCTGAGAGCGGAACTCCTCTGCAATCTCCAGACAGCCTGCGACCAACAACAATGACAACCTTCATGTCAGGGTACGGTGTAGCGCTTTTCATTCACCTGTGTTTGTTCAGCTGCGAAATACAACGGCGTATTAGGTCCATTGTAGATTGAAAAAAACAAAGTCGATTTGTTGATTTCTGCCCAAAGAAACTCTGAAATGTTACGATTAATTGCAATCTTTTTTCAAGAAAAAAAGTTGAACATTTTCTACTTTTGAAACTCAGAAATTTCTACGTTAAATTTTGAGACTGAGCTCAAAATTGTTGTTTTTTTCAAGCTCAGAAATGTCCTTGTTTTGTAGAAAATTCCTGAAATCCTAATATTTCTCTGTTTTTTTGCTGAAATTTACTCTCTTTTCTATTTACCGTGGCCCATTGGACATGCTGCCATTGGATTACGTTGCTAGAGGGCAAACTGACCACTTTTCCATCGCTCTAGTACCTTGTTGTTCTACTACTCTACAATTTGCAACATGTGCTGTTATTTCAACTGTTAACTTTATGTTTTTCTTTCCATAAAGGGTCTTCCATTGTCTCAGCATGAGGTGAGACAATGCTGTCAGGAGCCAAACCTTCTGACTTTCTACTTCACATTAGCAAAGAAACAACTTCAAAACCAGTTGATCTGTTTCTTGTTGTGCATTCTGCTCCGTCTTCTCAAACCTCTGGTCGGTTGTGGCAGCTGGCCGCTTGTCCTGAGCCCAGTTCTGCTTCTGCTGGTGGTTTCCTCCTGTTATAGGGGAGTTTTTCCTATCTACTGTAGCTACATGGATGGTTGGTATGAGGGTTTGCTGTAAAGTCAACGACGCAACACAAACAACTTGAGGTTGTGGACATGTGTCTTTTACACTGATAAGTTCAAACAGGTGCCATTACGACAGGTAACGAGTGGAGGACAGAGGAGCCTCTTAAAGAAGTTACAGAAATCTTGCTTGTTTGTTATTGACCAAATACTTATTACAATTCTTAAAAAATTCAGACAATGTGATTTTCTACTTATATTTTCTCATTTTGTCTCTCCTAGTTGAGGTTTACCTACGATGTCAATTACAGGCCTCTCTGAGAACTTGCACAATTATTGGCTGACTAATTACGCCCCCTCCCCTCCACTGCATAGTTGAACCTGTATGTATAATTCTGACCCTGCGTACAGTCAAGAAAATCTTCAATAAATTCAAATTTGCACGCACAATTTTTAGTTAGAAAAAAAATATATATGTATCATCGAAATCAATTGTTGCACAGTAATTCTTCTAACTGGAGCAAAAACTTGTCATCATGCCTAAGGATCAGCGTGCAGCACCCACCTGGCAGGGAGGAGATGAACCCATACACGTCCTGGATGTTCCAGTGACCCGGATCGCTGTGCACAAAGCTGTGCGGGTGCGGCGGGAGGTCGGGGGTCTGCACCGCAGGAACCCGAGGGGCCGTAGACAGGGGGGGTGACGGGACTCTTTTATAGCCGGACAGGTCTGAACACTGACTGGACTCTCCGTGTGCAGGGTGAACAGTGTGACCAGCAGAGGGAGCCATCTGACAGAAACGAGGAAATCGACTCAGTCCAACATTTGAACCATGAACCAAAACCTGAAGTCAGCTTCAGAGAAGACAGTTTGTCCAAAGCTAAACAGTAACTTCGTTGCCATGTCGGAGCCTGCTGTGAATGCTAAGGCTAGTTAGCAAGGCCAACAGCAGATAACAGCGGATAAACAGTTTTCCTGGAAAGGCGAGTCGTTTCTCCGTCATTAGTAGTTGTACGTCAGCGTTAAGACCCTCCCCCTGTTTCTGATTGGTTGCTTCCCAGGCCTGTATTTCTGCAAATGGTAGTAAAACCACAAGGGGGAGGCAGAGGAGCTTCATTATTTCATTTACTGTCTTATATGAAACTACAATGTTTTTTTGTTTTTTTAACTAATACGTAAAAAACAACAATTTTAAGCCTCGTTTATTATAAATCCTGAAAATAATGATGTCAGGAGTTCTGTGCTCTGTTTTGCAGGCCGGTTACTCTTCGTCGTGTCTAAGTTGGATTCATTGTGTAAATTATGAAAGAGCAGAAATCTTCCACACAACAATATGTCAAATAAAATGTCTCCAGCTGCCTCACCTTCTTTTTAGACTCCAAGCTGCTGTTTTTGTAATTCCCGTTCAACGTTCGTCTCTTCAGGTTCTCCAGGCTGGTTCTGCGGTTCGGGAAGAGGCCCATTCTCTTTGTGCATCCCACATTGTAGCTACGGGAATATTTTTAGAATATTCAAAAGTGAGAACAGAGTAGTGTAAATGCAATGTTTTTCAGTAATTTGGTTTATGATAGTTGCACCTTTGTTAAACTAAAGCTAAAGGAAACTCCATGTCTTGACTTATTTAAAATAGATGGAAAAAGACGCAATAACTTCATATTGGGAGATTTTTTTTTTTTTTTTTTTGGAGCTTTGCCACTTTCATAGTTATTCAACACAGTCACAGTGAAGATCAGCCTAGACAAACGTGATTCTGTTGATTAAAATGGTTTTTCTTGTTATTAAGAGGGAGCTCTTGCTTTATTTGTCTCCAGGATCACAGAGCAGCGTCGTGTAAAAAAAGGTCACTCTTGAAATTAAAAACTAAGTAAAGTTGAACTATAAAGGAATCTTCCTAGAGCTACATTCCAGATTAAATCTGTTATTCATACTGGCCTAGTTTTTAATGGTATGAATGAAAAAAAAGAAAAGAAGAAGAGTCAGGCCTAATTTATATCTCCTAGGCTTCTGTCCGCTCAACTAGAGAGCGCTGCTTAAGGACCCGAACAACTTACTATGAATGATGGAACCAAGAATTCTGCTGGATTCATAAGATCCAGAAGGAGAACATGCGGCCTGGAACACCAAGTCTAACTCTGAATGGCTGAAAAGCACAAAACACAACCAAGGTTTTGGAGTGGCCTAGTCAAAGTCTAGACATAAATCAAATTGGAGAAGCTGTGGTGTGGCCATTGAGAAGCCCTTTGTGCTCATAAACGCTCTAATGCAGAGAAGAAAGGGCAAAAAGCTAACTAAAAGTTGAGCTATAAAGTGTAGGATAGCTTTCTTTCCCTTTATGAATGAAATCAGTATTTAAAAACCACTTCTTATACACATTTAGGTCAGGGGTCAAGTCCAGCCCTGGAGAGCGACTGCAGATGCAGCTCTTCTCCAACCCGCCTGATTTAAATGAACGGCTCATTGAGCATGCAGAGATGCTGCATATTGCAGATGAAGGGATTCAGTTCTTTGACTACATGAATGAGTGTTGGAGCAGGAATGCATCTAAAAGTTGCAGGATTCGACTGGGGTGCACATGATCTAGGTTATCTGAGTTTTGACTGATGATCAAAAACTTAAGTGAGAAAAAAAGCATAAAGGAAGGACATTTGCAAGGGGATAAATTAGGGCGTGAAAATAAAATCTCAGATTTTTTCACACTATATCCAATTTCTCACTTAAATTTTTTTTATAGCTTTATTTTCTAAAAGAAAAAAAGGAAATTAATGACAGGACATAGCTTTAAAAAGTAGCTTTCATTGCAGTCATCTTTTATGCGAGTTGTAAAATGGAGCACTAGGGCCAGGCTACAAAATATTTTGTTTAATTACAAGAATATAGTCAAAGATGCAATAGAACGTCTTAAAATTACGAGGGGAAAAGGTCAAAGCTTTGATGGAGTTACCCAGATCTGATGTTTAGTTCCGTTTAGTTCGTGTGGTTCTTTCTTCAAAAGACACATTTGCTTTCTTAATCATTTCAATGTTCTGCTGCTGAAAATAATTTGATGCTGAGGTGCTGAAAGATTATTTCCTTACCTGTAAAATTTTCATGTTGCGGAGTTCTCATAAAATTACTACTACAGTCTCCTAATAGTAAGCCTTTGTTCTAATAATATCACTTTTCTCATATTATTCCAACGCTATTACCATAAAACTTTTTTTCTAGAAATAGTATCACTAGTAGGGTCCAAATATTCCATCATCCAAATAAGGTCCAACTAAACAGTTGGCTCTTACAGTTGTATGTTAATGACTCAATGTTTGCCAGATCGCCCCAATAAAGTTGAGATTTTATTTGGATAGATCTGAATCAGAGCAAAAAAAAAAAACTCGGAATGAAAAATAAATCGGACTCACCGTTTAGCACACACTGTGGAGCAGAACCTCTTGGATCTTTTGAAGATGTAGGCAAAGTCCACCTTACCGCACAGTTCGCAGGTCAACATGGGCTCCTGCTGGGCCTTTAGCTCTGAGAGAACACACAAACAGCACACAAAGCCACTGTCAGGTGACTCCCTAGTTTTCCTTCTCTGGAACTGAAAGACTCTTCTTGAGATGAGGAAAAACAAGGAGAAAGGCAAGGAAACGCACTTTTCAGCAACTCTATTCCAATTCACTGTGTTACCTTCATTGTGCGGCACTACTGGAGAACAAAACTGCAGCTCAAGGATGAAGAACTCACAGTTCACAGCACATCTCCCTGATGTATTCCACAGACATTTTCTTAGAACAAGGATTTGTTACCTGTCTGTCTGGATAGATGGAAATTGAACTTTACTATTGATCTAAAAACAAAGACAAAGAAAAACATTTACCCTTGGAAGACAGGCCATCCATCTTTGAATCTGCTGCCCGTCTCCGGAGGCTCTCTATAGAAAAAGATGGACGCTCCACCTACAGAAAAGAAATGTTTTGATTCAGCTGATTGATAAAAATGCCACGTTTAGTGAACTGCTGTTATGAGCTCAGCTTAAGATGGTGCTAATAGCATTAGATTGTTGAAACAAAAAGAGCTTTGCGTATCTAAAGAAGATTAATGCATTCTGAGGCATCAAAACAAGAAAAATTCCCTGAAGGATTACCACCAATGACATTTGGAAATAAAGACTTGCCCCTAATCAAGCCAGCCTTGATTAGTCATTACTGCAAGTCAGAAATGACTTTAGGTGTCTAAGCTGTATGCCAGAAAAGGTTCCCAAATCTTTTCTGACAACCCTAATCCCGACATTCCCCAACAGACCAATGCATGACCAGGTACTCACAGGGAAAGGCTCGGCACCTTCCTGGATAACAAAGCCTTCGATCAGGTGCGTCAGGATGTGGGACTTGTCTATGGCCTGCTGAGCTGTTTTGCTGTCTCCATTGTGCTGGCTGCTGTCAGTGCTCCCATTCCCAGAGGTCATGACTGGAGCACAGGGCCACCCCAAACCTGTCAACACAACAGGTTTGTTGAATCTGCATGAATCTGATTCATGCAGATTTAACTGCATGAATCTGAAAGAGTGTTCATATATAGAAATACAGCAGAGTCAGTGTGTCCGGTGGCTGATGAACCAGGATCATTCCTTTTTAAGTGTTGCCCTTCAGACACACATGAGCATCTTCAGATAATAACCAGGAAGCAACATTGGGAAAGGTCCAGCTTAAAACCAGAAATCAGCTGGGAGGACTGGAAGTGAAGTTACATGAAACATCTCCACCACCATATCTACAGAGGCACAGAAGGTACCAAAAGCAGATGGATGTATCTTGGTATTGGTATCCAGGTGTAGTAAAAGATTTCTTCTTCTTCTTCTCTTACAGTTTTTCTCTTCAGAGGTCACCACAGCCAGTCATATGTCTCCATTTAGTCCTGTCTTCTGCATCCTGCACCTTCACTCCAACTGTCTCTCCCCTGAATGTGTCCAAACCGGACCTGGACCTGAGTGAAGAGTGGAAGAGGAATCATCTTTTCTCTCTTTTCCAGTTCATAGCTCCACCTCTATCTTTTCCTCTACCTGTTCCCTGCTTTAACTCCAAATCAAAATGTCATCTGCAAACATCATAATCCACAGAGTCTCCAGTCTGACTTCACCTGCCAGCCAGCACGTCCATTACCAAAGGAAACAAGAAGGGCCGATCCTTGATGAGGTCCCACCTCCACCTTGAACTCCTCTGTGACTTCTTCATCACAACTCACTGCTGCCTCACAGCTCTCATCCTGCACCACTCTAACATACTTCTCTCAGCCCCTCCAGTCCTTGTCATGCAACGCCACTTCCTCTAAGGGCGCCCTGTCTTCTCTAAATCTAGAAATACACAGTGCAGCTCTCGCTGGCCTTTTCTGTACACTCCACCAGCATCTTTCAAGTAAAAACTTGCATCTGTAATTCTGGCATGAAACCGTTCTGCTGCTCACTTCTGACCTAAGCCTGGCTTCCACTAATCTTTTTCACAGCTTCACAAGTATGAGTTGTTTTTCATACAGCTCATACCTGGAGTTTTTCCTCCATGCATAGAGGAAAAACTCATTTGGGTTTTTCCTCCATGTCTGTCATAATTTTATACTTCTTCTTAACAACCGACACCACAACACTTTCCCTCCATTTCTCAGGCATCTTCTCAAGTCTTCAAGATTTTGTTGAAACAACCAAATCATAAACTCCCATGCCTCCATGAATATGTCATCAGGACCCAATGCCCTTCCCCTCCTTCTAAGTAGAAAACTGAAACAGTCATGGCGTGGAAACTAAAGGAACACCCAGCACTCTTATTAAGCTAGCAAGCATGTAGCTGTAGATAACTGTAGGCTGTACCCAAGCAGCTAATGCCAGTTTGTCATACTTGTCACAGAACAAAAATGATCTTATTTTACTCAATAAGCGTTTTAAACCTATGTAAAATTCAGCAAGGTCTTAATCTGTATTCTTTTTTTTTTACCTCAGTATATTTTTTTCATAGAAATAGGAATAGTTCACAGTGACAATAGTCTTTTCTTTAAATAAAGGTAAGCAGATAAGTTTACAACATTACTGCAAATTTCACATTAGACAGATAGACAGACAATTTATCAACCTTGAGATATCTGACATTCCATACTTTTTTACTTGTATTAAATAACGTCAATATTATTTCAAAGAACAGCACAAAGTTACTCTCATAGCTGGTGTACAACAAATTTTATTTTAAATAGAAAATTTTAATTCAGGACACACAGATTCATCAAAAAGTATTCATCCACGCCTTACCATCTGTATTCTGCTTTTAAGCAGCCATACTGTCTCAGTACTTTCTTGATCAATTCACTTCACCTTATTCATAAAGCGACAAATTCACAGGAAAGCTCTTCATAAAAACAAGCTGAACCAATTAATTTACAGAAATGTCTAATTTAACACAATGCAAACAGATTCAAATCCCACAACATACATTCTAACTTGATCCCAGTTCTGACATAATGTAGCCAAATTCAGCTTAAATGCCATTTGGTAAAGATGGATTTAATCTCAGCAGATTAAATCCAGACACTAACTCTGCAGCAATACCTCAACTGAGCACTCGTTTGGCGACTATGGAAAGGAACAACAACAACTCCACTTAACATGAATAAAACCTCCGGCAGAAGCAGAACCAGGATCTGCCTTTACAGAATAACACTGTAAAGGCAGTGTTCTCAAGGGTTTCTGAAGACCTGTCAGTTTGTCTTACCCACTTTTAACCAGTCCACAAAATCCTTCAGACAAAACATAGTAATAATAAACTCAAGTATTGAAATATTTGACACTACACTGCTCAAGCAGATTTAACTCCACTTTCAAATCTACTTTGAAAAAGGGAAACTTCTTCAACAATCTTGCGGTGAAATACTACAGCTTCACCTCCTCAGCAGATATACAGCCGCTACATGAAGAAGACTATAAGGTCATATCCAATCCTCTAGTGTGTTAAATATTTGTTATGCTGTTTCTGTACAAACAGCAGAACGAAAATAAACTGAACAATTTGAGAGTAGAGTTTGGCGCTCCATTACTACAAAGCAGCGCGCTGTGGTAACACCGGCGGCTGTTGTTTGGCATTCAACAATAAGGCAGCCTGAAAATGGAATAAATAAAGGAGTATATTATCAGGGAACATTTCGTCTCCTGGTTAAGTTTAGGTTCCCCTCGGTGAGAGCAGGTTGTTTACATCCATGCTTGAACTCCACCGAGCGCGTCGGAAGTTTCTAACTCACTTTAAATCGCACAAAGTAAATCTAAATTGATTTACGTGAGGGCGACACTGATCCAGTTAGTTGGGAGCTGAAATCAGTGTTGGGCAACAAACATGTGTGTTGCTTAAAAGTAGACCAGGCTAAAGTAATTTCACCAACACGCGCCTGTAGGACTGAAGCTAGCAGTTGGCTTACTTTAACCGTCCGAAACCAGTTCGGAATCAGTTTCAGGCGCCCTGCACGGTAACAATGGTCCGGGGAAGAAAAGCTCTTTGTTCAGCGGCTCCAAGATGAACAACTGCTCCGCTCCCGCCGCTGGGAGGAACACCGGCCAGCTGGAACCCTCGCCGGTCAATATTCACCGCATAAAGCGAACCGAACCGCCTCGTTACACCGGCAACCGCGATGTTACCGACTGCCTCATCTTTTCACCGCGGTCCCACGCTGCACTTTCCAACGGCGTTATCAACATCCATTACAACTCATCTCCAAACTGACCAGGTCGGGATGTGAACGCGCATAGTTTCCGCCAACAAACGTCAAAATAAAAGCACGCCCCGCGTTTTGTCGACGGTTGCAGCCGGACATTCGTCTGCTGTTCACCCTTACTCTGAAGAGACTCCCTGCGTCGTGTCTTTGGACGCAGGTGAGCTTCTCGGAAAGGCGCTAAAATGACTTCAAGCTGGGATCAAGAAGCGCGTTTATTTCCATATTCCCCATGTTTACCAACAGTTTGCCTAAAGAACTGATCTCCAGCTGATCAGTGAGCGCGGCTGCAGCCCACTGGGACCACATCAGTTATGGAAATGCATTTTTTTTTATTTTCTTTTTTGGTTGTTTTTTTGTGTGTGTTTGTTTGATTTAAAGACAAAATGTTATAAAGAGACGTTGCCGGTTCGAACCCCGGTCCCTCTTTCTCTGGTGGTTGCCTCAGGAAGAGCATCCAGGGTCAAACATCTGCAAGCAGAGCGATGTTAGCAGCAACATAAGGAGGTAGATGATAAAAACATAACAGGAAACAAACAAAAAGCATTAAATGGGAGTGGCAAAAATAATTTGAAGTACGTAACGTCCACTAATAATCATTTATTAGTCTACTAATCATTCCAGGTATTATGAGTAAAAGGTAACTCTAAATCAGGGTCTGGGCAGTTTTCTAGAAGTTTCTTTTGTTGTTTTTTTTTTCTTCCAGATTAAAGGAGCATAAAAACTAAATCCTCCATGTTTGGTTCTGGTGAAGCAAAGTAGACTGGAACCACAAGACCTGAGTTCTCTGGAAAGTTGATGCGACTACAGATCTTTAACGTATTTTTGATGCTGAGCCATTCAGTGACTTATCAACTAACAGAAGAATTTTAAAGTCTATTCTCTGAGCTGCAGAGAGCCAGTGGAAGGACTTTAGAACTGGGGTGGTGCGTCCTTCGTATCAGACAGCCGCACCTTGCCTGATACACTGTTTGTCACAGGCATTTGGGTCCTTCGTCTCACCAATTTATGACAAATGTAATCTTGTTATGTTAGTTGAAACAACAGTTAAGTTATTTTCATTCAACAAAAGCAAGCAAAAGCAAAACCCCAACCCACCAAGCACAAAGACCCACAGGACAAAAAAAACGGAGCAGCTCTAGAAAACACGAACCGGTTCTTTGACAGGGCTGCACAGTGAAGCAGGCGCATGGATGACAACAGGGTGACCATGCGCCTATATCATGAAATGATATTAACTCACCACTTTTTCAATTTGTTCAGTTTAATTTATTTATTTTTATATATAACTCAACATTTGAAATTTAACTTTTTTTTATGAGAATTGTCACTGTATGAAAACAGATTAAATTAAAGTAACTAAAGTAGGCCTATAGTACTACTACTACTACTATTAGCGATAGTAGTAGTAATAATAATAATAATAATAATAATAATAACACATAAATAAACAAAATTATTAAACGAACCATTTCATTTCAGAGAAAGTACACGGATGGATATGTTGCACTATACTGACGGCGAAAGTTGTGATTAAATAAGAAATAATAACCGCGGTTACAAACGTCACCTGATGTGTGATGTTTAGGCAATGAATAATGATCTGCTGCTGCAGTGAACGGAACACGGTAAGCTGTGTGTTCCTGCTGCTCAGCCGCATGTTGGACCTGAGCCGCAGGCTGACAGCGACGCGCACTGCGGTCGTAAACTCGCCGAAGGAAGTGGATCTGACCGGAGGATCAGCTGGAGGAAACGGTCTCATGTCATCAACGCTGGACCTGATGAAAAAGCAGTGTTTCACGCCTGGGACTCTGTCCTCTGCGTCTCTGCAGAGAAGGCTGCTGAGGAAAAGGAGGAGAGTGGCACCGGAGGCGCAGCGCTCCGCGGACAGCGATTGTGAGCCGTGCAGGTCAGACCCTACCGGTTCGCGCTGCTGGAAGTTGTGTTTTTACAAAGTTAAGCCAGAAGTACGCACTTACTGAGCTCTGATGTCAGTTGTAAAAAAAAAAGAAAAAAAAAAAAAAAAAAGGATCGAGTAATTTCAAACGTTCGTTCGTTTGGTTTTCTTTTAGTGGACTTCATCGGTAATTCTTCAGTCTTTAACACATTTTATTTGACTCCATCTGATCATTCTGAGGAGCGGGTTTTTTTGTTGTTGTTTTTGTAATGCCTTAGTTCTTTAACTCTGGATCAGCCGTAAAGTTGTTATGGCAGCTTTTATAAAACACATACATTTGTTTCCTGTCTATGAGTTGCATAAAAATAAAAAAAATACTGTTTTGCTTACAAAATAATTTCCCAAAGGATGAAGATCACCAAAGCTATAAGTTTCTGAAAGGAAGGTGAAGTACGGGTCATATAAATTCAATTTAATTCAGTTTAGGTCCCATTTGTCAAACTCAAGGCCCGGGGGCCAAATGTGGCCCGCAGTAGCTTTTTATGTGGCCCCCTAGACTCCGAATTACAACAATAAGTCCTTAAAGTTTTTCACAAATCTGCAAAATTCACACAAAATCAAATCTACAAATCTCCACATTTTGTTTTCTGGTTTCACTGCAAATTTTCTCAAAATTGGTCAAAACATTGAGTTTAAATGATTGCTGCCAAGCTGTAGTCCATAATTGATACGGCGAGTAATAAAAAGTCACATTTAACATCATACATTAGCACAAACATTGTAAAAATTCATGACAAACAATTCTAAATTGACACCACAAAATGTGCAATTTTGAAAAACACTAAAGCAATCATCCTGAAGGAACAGCTATTTATTTATATTTTAACAATTTAATTGGTTTTTATTAATGTATTGTGGCACAACCGGCCCTTTAAGAACATTCAGATTTTTGATATGGCCCAAAATAAAAATGAGTTTGACACCGCTGTTTTAGGTAATAGCACCAATTTATAGCAAACAAGAAAATACCCCATTCAGCATCCAGGGGGCAGTGTTGTTCAATCAGCCTTCTCACTTAAAGCAACAGAAAGAAAAAAAGCCCAACAGTATTAAAAGTTAGCTAGAATTTAAAACCATTTTGTATAGAGCAAAAATAATAATAAGAAAAGTAAACAGGTACTCCAGAGTTAATGTGATCATTTGCCATTGATGCTGCGTCAAAGAAAATATAAAAAAATTTTGAAATTTTTTACTATATGTCATTTATGCTCTGAGCGAAGGAGGGCTGATCGTGGGTTAAAAGAATAGGTTGTTGTAGCAGTATTACTCTTAATCTTTTTATATCTTCCTTTTTTGACATTAAATGCTAGTTGGTAATGTACAAATTTATGATTGTAACTACTTATATCCTCAGTGTTTGTCTTTTTTGTACTTCTTTTAGTCCAGTATAGTCTCATCAAGTCTCATATAGTCTCTTATCTCCCCTCGGAGCACTGAGGGGAGATAAGACCCAAGCAAAACTGCATAAGCCAGGCTATCCTCCAACACACCTGAATAAAAACAAAAACTTGTTACCAAACCTTTGCCAATGTTGATGACATGCTCAAGAGGTTTTTAGATTATTGTCTGAAGCATATTGGATCAGAAAATATAACTGGTTGTATTTCTGTTTTAGATGTTCCATATTTACTTCCTCTGGCAGCAGTCGCTCTGTTCGGCGGATTCTGACCGCTTGTGTCTTCTCCTTCCTGGCTCTACTTGGCTCTGTATCTCCAGACCTCAGCTCCAACTTCGACCTGCTCGATGCAACAGAGGCCGCGTACAGCGAACTGACTTCATGCAGGACGACAGCTCTATTGCAGCTCGTCAGTGAGCTTCAGAAGATAAGGCTTTTATTAGCCAAAGACACAAGCAATGAGACACTGGGGTCCGGTTTCCCAGCACTGGATCACCTCTGTGATCCAGTGCTGAAAATGGTGAACTACAGTAGTAATCATAGACTTCACTGCAGTGCGGAGATGTCTGGATTTTGCCTTCAGATGAGGAGAAACATGCAGGCATTTCTACGTCCATCCCTGGATGGCAGGGATGGATCAGTTTTCACTCAACTCATAGAGAGACTGTTGACCATCTGGGGCTCAGTTGAAGTTGCATTAGCTAAAGCCAAACAAAACTCTAACTGGGCAGATGTTCTTTCTGCCAGATTACTGGTGTCCTTCACAGAACTAAACTACCAACTGATGTTCCACCACAACACCTTGACTCCTGCTGACTTCCAGCACAGGTGGACCAGCACTCTGAATTACCTGAGCTTATGCAGACTGATGACGGGGCGGCTGAATGACTGCTGGTCAGAGAATGTAGACCTCAAAGTAAACCTGAGTCTGGATGCTCAGCCTGTGGATATTCTGGACTCAAGTCCATGGCAGATCTCTGGAGCAGGAAGCAAGCTTCTTTCGGGGTCACACACGGGAATTCAGGCTCTCATAAAAACCCAGCAGTGCTTGTTTGATCGGTCGTCGCTGGCTCTCCGGCTGGCATCTCGAGCTGCGTCTTCCAGCCTCAGCTTAAGGATCTGCCTGCTGGCCGTGGCGTGCCTCATTTATCCTGTGGTGATGTTTTCTTTCAAGGAGATGACGGAGTGGATCCAGGACTATGCTCAGAGCTTAAGGGAGAAAACCGAGGATCTGAAACGCCAGAGGAAACTGGCTGAAGATCTGCTGCATCAAATGCTGCCAAAATCAGTCGCCAAGCAGCTCAGGAAGCGTAAGCAGGTAGAAGCCGAGAGCTATGAAAGGGTAAGGGAAACAGCATGTTATCAGAATAATAAAAATGTATGAAAACATTCCTTGAAACGCCTTTGAAAGTGCTTTTCAAGAAGGCACACTTCTAAGTTTCAAACTTTCCTAAAAACTACAATAGTGCTTTTGATTGTGGGAAGAAGATAGAGCACTTGGACAGAACGAGGGAGAACGTGGAAACTTCATGCAGAAAGACCCCAGGTTAGGATTCAAACCTAGGACCTTCTTCCTGCAAGGCAGCAGATGCTACCAACTGCTTCACTGTGTAGCCCCTCCATTATCTAATCTCCAAGAAATAGAAATAATACATTGTTTAAATAGCTGTTTAAAAAACTGAACCAATCATCACTTTTTAAAAGTGATGGAAAAAGTTGGAGATACTATGTGATACTATAAATGCTTCTGTTGTCCTACACCGTTCACATGGAGCTGCAGACTTCGTTAAGAACAGATCTGCATCTGCTCTCCTCCTCTGTCACTCTTTGGCCAAACCCCGAAGCTGCTACGAGGAGGTTACATCTGCAAGATGTGCAAACACCCTGACTGAACGTGTGTGTTTGTTGCCTTTGTTGCTATTGTTGGTGTAATTACCTGTAATTGCCCTGTTGCATATTCATGAGGAGATAAAACAAGTTGTACAGGTGAAATTGGGTCTGGCTTATTGAAGAGGTTTGAAGCAGCTGGACCAAAAAGCCTTATGGTGGTGAGGTGGGGGTCTGAGCAGCTTAAAATGATCAGGAGGTTTCTGTGTAGAACTCACTGAAAAGGGAAAATACTGCTCTGATATGGAAATATAGTTGCAGACTCTTAAACGGCACACGTTACTTTTAGCAGATATGGAGGAAACTTTGATGCTGATTCCACAGATTTAGTTCATTTTCCCGTCCACTCGTTCAATGCAGAGAATGTAATTTTCTATTGATAGAGGCGGTATGGAATATATTCTAATGAGTTGTAGCAAATGTTATAACCAAAATTTCTCTAAATACAAACCCACTTCAGCTCAAATCCTGAACGTCAATAAATGGAAACGTATAAATCAATATTATCTATTACATTTCTGTTGCCTCATCCTGTGAGGCTGACACAATAGAAGAAGACAAGCCGATATGTTGTGACGGAGCAAACGTTTTCTCTCTTGTTTTCCAGGTCACCATATTTTTCTCAGATATTGTGGGCTTCACATCTATCTCAGCATCTTGCACCCCTCTTCAGGTGGTGGAGATGCTCAACAACCTGTACATGTGCTTTGACACTCGCATTGATTCCTATGATGTCTACAAGGTAACAAACCCACGCCAACAGAGCACGTTTCTAAGTCTGAATCTTTCCTTCCAGACATCCATACTGTCTTCCACTCTTTAAAAAAAGAGTTCTTGTTCAATAGCACTCCAGTCTGCCTGGAGGTGTTTTAAAGGTTTCTTTAAAGTGGACTTTGCCTAATTTTTCTTGGGTTAAATCCCTGTCTGTACAGTTGTGAGGTTTTATTCATCTTACTTTAGTGAAGTAAAATTACAAAAAAAAAGTATCTAAAGTTGGACTTAGTCCCTGTGCATGTCAGACCCCACCAGCATTATCTCTGGTTTCAGTTTTCTTGTTTTGGTCTTCATAGACAGGATCTCAGGGAGAGGAGGATGTTGGGTTGACAATCTGCAGGATCTTGTATTTTCTTCTAGCCGATGATGTGGTTATGTTGGCTTCTTCAGGTTACGATTATCATCACGCACTGGAGCAGACCATCACTGAATGAGCATGAGCTCCTCAAAGTCTGAAGCCATACTACTCATTAAACAAGTGATTTCAACTGCACTGTAAAAAGAAATTAGCTGAACCAACTTAAATGAATTGCTTAATTTGGTAACAAGTGATTCAACTGAGTTTATTCAACTTAGTTTACTAAGTTTAACCAACTCAAGTTATGTTTATCCAACTCAATTTACTAAGTTTATCCAATTCAACTTATTATGTTTTTTGAATTGAATCCATTCAGTGTGTTTAAAATGACAAATTTAAGTTAGTCTTACTCAAATAATTTAGTTTACTTCAAATGAAGAAGAAAACTAATAAGCAATATCTTTTTTTACCAGGGTTTTTTGGCTCAGGCAGCTTTTATTTGAGAGTAGTTATACAGGATAGTGGTTAACAACAGAGAGGGAAGACACACAAGTAAGGTCATCAGGTTGGAATCAAACTTAAGATGACCGCTTTGAGTACTAAGGTCTCCTTACGTGAATTGTGCTCTACCCCTGCGCCACTTCAGCACTGTGGTTGGTTTAGGAAGAAACCAAACTTCTGGATTTATTGACAGGTTATGTTGCAACCCTTGCCTATGATGGAAAGACCGACATCCTGGAAACAAGCAACTAAAATGTATGTAGAGTAGTTGGACTTAGTCTTAGAGGTACTGGAAGGAGTTTGATCATCTGGGGGAGCATGGAGTGGAGCATGGAGTGGAGCTTCAGCTCTTCTACATCAAAAGGAGTCAGCTGAGGTTTCTTGGTGATGTTGCAACAGGAGGAGACCAACAATTTAGTAGATTGTTCTGCCCAGAGAATGCCTGGTACTAACCAGGATGAGCTGGGAATCTTTGCTTGGAGAAGAGGTGTCTAGAATGTCTTCTATGAGCTGTTACTTACAGATGGCAGACTACAGAAACTGCATTGCAATCGTTTCCTATTGTCTTTAATTAAGAAACTTTTTCCCATGTCATTTGAATGAATTTAATGGAATGCTCTAACAAGGTGGAAACAATCGGAGATGCCTACATGGTGGTGAGCGGTCTACCTGAGAGAAACGGTGACAAACACGCAGATGAGATTGCCAAGATGGCGCTGGACCTGTTGGCGGCGGTCAGGCAGGTGTCCATCCCTCACATGCCCAACGAGAGGCTGCAGCTCCGAGCTGGCATTCACACAGGTCAGAGGAGCTCCACATGAGGCTGAAAGGTCCAACACATCATTCTGGCTTTGTCAGAGTATCAGTCAATTACATTTCAACAAAGCGGCAGTTCAGAGTGCTTCACATCATGAAAACATAAAAACATCATAAACACAGCACGTAGTCAACAATTGTGAAACCCGTAACAGAAATTGCATTTTGTCAAGTGCCATCATTAAAATCATCAATACAAATCAAATATTTTGGTCCATGTTCCATTTATTATGGTTCAAAAGCAACTCTAACCAGGGGGGGTTTAAGCCCTGCATTTTAAGGAACTCAGTGTTACAGCTGTTTTGCAGTTTTCTGGAAGTTTGTTCCAGATTTGAGATGCATAGAAGCTGCATATGGATGTTTGGTTCTGGTTCTGAGGAATAAAGCCAGTAATTTTATTTGTAGTGTTTTAGACTGAGATAATTCCAGTTGGTTTTCTAGAGCTCAGTTTTATGTTTTTCATGAACTGTACATGTTTCTATTATTTCCAGGGCCTTGAAAAAACCATGACACTGAGGCTTATTTGGGACAACAAAGTGCTGTAGCATGTTCTATGTTCAGACCAGCTGTTCCATCTCTCTGAGGTTCAACCTCTAAAGTATTTAGATGTGTTTTCAATAAAGACAGCATAACTAGATTGGTCCACAGTGAAGCAAAAAGATAGCTCACTAAAAATAGAAAAATTAGAGTTAATCTGGAAGTATGTTCATTTTATTGTCTAGCATTTTATTTTCTTCATTTAAAATAAATTATTCAAAGTCTCAATTAAAAATTTTTATTAGTGTTTTTAAGCTGTTTAGATATTTTCTGCTCTCAGCCTAACAATCTTAACCTAATCTTGACACCTTTTCTTATTTTGTAGTGCACTGACTGACAAAATGTAAATTTGGGAGCTTGTAAAATGTTTTCATGTCCAAATTACAACAATAATACAACAATTATCAGGTTTTAGGTTACATGTGTTGTTTTTTTTATCTGTGTGGAGTGTCTATGTGGTTATATGTTTGTTCATATGGATTTGTAATATGTAGAAGTAAGTTTTGCTTACTTCTCATACACATGAGCTGCACAGCACCTTGCTGCAAAAAGGTCATGGGTCTGAATTACTGGCCTGGAGTTTACATGTTCTCCCTGTGCCTGTGTGGATTATCTATGGGTACTCCAGCTTCCTCCCACAGTCCAAAAACATGACTGTTAGGTAAATTTGTCTCTCTATATTGTCTTTGGGTGTGACTGCGATAAAACGTGTGTGTGCGTTTGTTTGTAATACCTTGTGGGGACCATTTTCTGACATACTATGTTGTGGGGACCCACTGCTCCTTGTGGGGACCAAGGAAATGCTGTTTTTGAGTCAGGGGTTAGATTTAGGACTAAGGTGTGAATTGAGTTTTGGTTAGGGTTTGGTATGTAATGGTTACAGTTAATGTTAGGATAAGAATAGCCCTAACCCTTATCCTACATTTCTACATTTAGGCTGTAGAAATGAATGGAAGTCAATGGACAGTCCCCACAAAAATAGCCATGCAAACGTTTGTGCGTGTGTGTGTGTTGGCCTGCGTTGGGCTGGTGACCTGTCCAGGATGTTCCACAACTCTGTAAGGATAAGCAGGTTTAGACCATGGATCAATAAAGATATTTATCGGGGAGGATTTTTTTCTTTTTGAGTATGATATATTTGTGAGACATTCATAAACAAGAGAACAATAGATGAAAAGGATCAAATTCAATTAGAATTGTTATTTGTTTTTATCTCTATTTTGTGTAACTTGATTCTGTCTAAATAAAGTTGAACTGACTCTGAAACCAATACTCAATTGAACCCACAGCGCCATCTAGAGGAAGTGATGTGGGTTCAGCTGATCAGTTGAAATTTTTAGTGTGTGCATGTGTGTGTATGTGTGTGTATGTGGCCTTGTATTTGCCACAGCGTAAGAACCATTTCTACAACAAATACTACTCCATAAGGACCGATTTCCCCTTATGGGGCCCAAATGTCAAGCCCTATAAGAAGAGCTGCTGTTTTGAGGTTAGAAGTTAGACTTAGGACTAAGGTGGGATATGAGTTTAGGTGTACACTGGTTGTGGTTAAGGATGGGGTAAACGTTAGGATTAGGCTACAAAAAGCAATGACAAATGAATAAAAGTCAAAGTACTGAGGATAGAAAGATGCACAGACACATGAGGATGTGTTGTGTGTGTGTTTTTTTAGATCACAAATTCACAGAAACCTAAAAAAAAAAGAGGTGTCGTGTTCAGCACTAAATGGGATGTGAAGCTTAATATCCAAAATCTCTTGAAGATGAAGTAACATGTCACAATATTATTCCTACTATTGCCTTTTTGTGATGCTCTAAACATCACTTCCTTGTTTTTGTGAGTGATTGCATCAAATTTGTTTGAAATCTATTTAAATTCTTCTGGAGTTTTTTCTGTGTTCTGGTTGTATGGGTACCTGATTGTTGACCTTACAATTTAAGCTCTAAAGCAAAAATGAAAAGCAACTTGTATTTTTTGGCTCCATAGGACCATGTGTGGCAGGAATTGTGGGCTACAAGATGCCGAGATACTGTTTGTTTGGAGATACGGTCAACACTGCCTCAAGAATGGAGTCCACCAGCCTGCGTGAGTCCTCAGTAATAACTGAATAAACCTTTACAGCTCTTAAAGAAAATTAGATTTTTAAATATCTTGTCCATAACTTGCTTATCCTGCTCTTCTATAATGAGGATTATGTTAAGGCTCTTGCTGTGAACTGCCACGCTGCAACTACCACAAATGAACTTCTCAAAAGAATATTCTACACAAGAGAATATTTTACAGCAGCATACATTTCAAGTATTTGATTTTATTTAGGTTGGTATTAACAGCAACCAAAAAAGTTTAACTTAAACCCAAGATAGCAACAAAAAAGCTAAAAGCTAACCTACCCCAGTGTAAGAGGAAAAAGATACATTCTGACAGTTTGAAAAGCAGAGAACTAAATAAAACCTTTACACTACGTTGTTTCACTAATTGAAGGTCCTAAAGTCTGAATCTGTTCACCCAAGTACAGAATAATCCACAAAGCTTTACTAAAAGAAAAATTCTATATAAAAGATAAAAACTGAAATTGTTATGTAACTCTAAAAAAAGAAAACCTATCTGGGTTTAACATTGGTTCTCATTTGTATTACAAAAACAAATGACACTATTACACTCTGTTGTAAAACAGAACAGAAGACTATTAATTAATCCAATAAAATAACAATTATTAATTGTAGCTCCAGCAGGTGTTACAGCAAAACCATACATAACTGCAAATACCATGTAGTTTTATTTTTATTCACTGATTACTTGTAGCCATTGAATTCTTAACCAATAGTTTCTAATACCTCCTTTTCCAAATTGTACAAATGCCTAAAACAGCAATAAATACTTCTGTAAATACTTCAATAAAATAATATTTTTTAAAAATACTCTGCCATATATTTCTAATCAAGATCTTTTTCTATAATTCCATCACAGCTATAGATGTTGACTGATTTTGTACTGATGTGGAAGGTCAGATAAGTTGTGTTTCTACAAAAAACGACAAAAATATTTCAGGTAACTCAGGCACATACCTATAATTTACAAAGTACTGCATGTTTACAATGTTCTTTAAAGCATATTGTAAAGACATAATATTAGTTCCCTTATCAATCACACCACAAAAAGCTTTGCAGAGAATGACCTGGGCATCTGCTTAGAGCTAAAACTGTTGCTCCAAATGTATTTCATATGTTTTCCTGTTCCAGCTCAGAAAATCCACACCAGTTCAGAAACCTATTTGGCTTTGATGAAGGACAACGCCTATGAGCTGCAGCTACGTGGAGAGATCGAGGTTAAGGTAACAGATACAAATCAAGCTCTCAACTTTTTACATTTTCTTTGCGAAATTCAATTTTAATGTTTTCTTCAATCTGCTTGGAAAATAATACTGAGTGAAAACATGAATCTCTAGTTCTACTAAAATGAAAATTCGGTAAATTTTCAAATGATGGACTGTATGGGGGAAGATGAGTGGGGTCTTTTAATTCAAAACAAATATCCCCACTCAGTCTGTCTGTGAAGAAATCCAACATATATTATATTAAATATATTACTTTAAATACAGTGATAATGAAGAGAAATTTTAAATCGACTGAACTTATAAAGTACCTTTCAAGTCATATTCAAGTCAGTACCATATAAAACCATCTTTACCAACAGGAACTGGCCAAAAATCTCTATGTTGTTCTCATCTGTTAAAAGGAAACTGTTGCTCAAGTTCTGTTGCGTGATTAAACGTAATTCTGCAAACTGAAGTCATACTGTTGTATTATTTTTTTGAAGGAAGAGGTATTTCGCTAGCAGCATCTAGATTCTAGGTGCTACTCTCATTCAGCAAGCAATGGCACGGCTCTTTCAATACTTTCATTTTGTGATAATTAAAGTCAACTCATACAAGAAAGTGAAACCTTGTTTTTCATGGTTTCTCAAAAATCCCAATCAGTCTCGTTATTTTAATATAAACATTTGATTTCAGTGCTGTCTGTAGCAAATTGTTTAGTCAGTATTCATCACTTGCACCCATCACTCTCCTGTCAGGGTAAAGGCAAAATGAATACATATTGGCTTGTTGGCCATAAAAACTACAGCGTGCAGAATGACAGTCTGGTTTGCAAGTGGAATCCCAACATGGCCAGAAAGAAGAAGCCAGTGGCTGGCAGTCAGGCCTCTGTAGGGAACGTGAGTATTAATGTCATCCGATTGTTCAGTTGGCACTCTGACATATTGTCTCACAGTGTGTGCATGTCTTATTTACAAGTGTTCTTATTGTTATTGTTTAGAGAGAACTATTTGTTATCAACATGTATGGTAGCCTGAAAAGGAAACAACAAAAAAAAACAGATCTGATCTTACTGGTGGTGTTCTCCCAACAACCATTTCTTTCACAGTGAAACTTTACAAAATGTGTCCAATAAACACTTATTTATTGGACATTTCATGAAATGTCCCAATTTACGGACATTAAAATATGTTAAAGTTCTATATAGTTTAGCAGTAACTCATAATTGAAGAATATATATCTTTAGTTTGTGTTTACCAATAACTCTCATTTGCACAAAGTTGACAGTCTGAATAGGTATGTTTTGTATGCCTCTATCCTCCAGCAGTTACTGTATAACCAGGGGTGAAAGTAAGCCGGTGTCAGAACAGCGGTACGATCCGGTACTGCGTAACGCTAAAGGATTTTTCAAGTTGTGTTTCATGTTATTTTGCTCAATTAGGACAACACAGCACACCTGGAAAACAACTGCTTATTAGCTTATGGCCGAAATATCACTGGTATTAAACGATAGTGTATGGCACGACCGTCTTTCTCTAAAAGACGGTGGTTGGTTTCTGATCGGATTGGTGCGTTTGATTTATGGACTGGGACATTTTACACGGGTGGTCCACACACATAAAAAATGCCGCTTGCACTGGGACAGGACGAACAATAAATCGCTTATCGTTTATAGACTTTAAAATATAAACCGGGAAAACACCGCAGGACAGTGAGTTTTTAATTCAACGAAATCAAAACCTGATAAAGGTGCAGAAAACAATAATATGTTCAAAAGAAAAAACAGTGATACCGAAGTTACTTATAAAAAAAATTGCCATTAAAAGTACCAAGTACCTCATTACAATTTTACTTTAGTTACTTTGTGTTGAGCAAAGGTTCTGTTCATCACAAAGGAAATAGCATATTGGTCTCAAAGTGTTTTGATTTAAAGGAGCACATTTTTATAGAAAAAAGAAAAGCAAAACAAGATTTTATGTGTATTTTTAATGGGACATTAATTTCCAATATTTTATGTCAGCTGCTGTTTGTTACTCCTACCGAATAGTTTTAAAAACCGACTCCAAACTAAGCACCTGATTTTCTGTTTTCAGTTTTAGTCGAAACAAATTTTAACCTGATAAAATTGACATTTACATTTGTTGTTCAAATATTAAAGTTTACAATGTATGATAATGCATCGGTTAAATTGATGCCTTAAATTCAGTAAGAGCTTTTCATTTTCTCAGAAGTTAACTTGAACTAAATCTGATGGGTTTTCCCCTCTATATTTCCATTGATGCAACACCATGAGATCTTAACACAGCCAAAAGAGCAATGTCGTTTTTTCTGGTGTTTTTATTATGTTTTATCTTTATTTATTAATGGATATGATTTAAATGTAACAGAGTAACTTTATTCAAAACAAATTCAAGGAACAGTAAAAGTTCAGGTTTTGTAAAAAACCTAAAGGACAAATTAGACAAACTGTAATAACGTCAATAAATATAAATGTAACTAATTACTTTCCACCCCGCATGGCAGAATATATATTTGTTTCACATTGTAAAGTGCTTCTACTTTCTGCGTTAGCCATACAGTGACCCTATAGTGCAGTAAAATATTAATGTTTTTATTTCTTTTGGTTCTCACAATGAGCCTCTGACAATTTACCGGCAAGAATTTAAAACTACTTTCACCTCTGTGTATAACTCAACATAGAAATAGATTTTTTTTGGTAATGGACATTGCAGATATGGTAACTGATTGCTCTCAGGTTTTATCACTGTATGCCTTATCTTTGTAACTGAAACTTGTATATCTGTGCAGTCGTCTGTCACGGTGCAGAGCCTCAGCGACAATGCGGCCACGCCCGTTTCCCTTCCCTCTTCAGCGCTGAGCCAAACGCCCAAGATGCCTCGGACAGAGAGGCTCAGTCTGAGCGTGGCAGCTCAGATGGAGCCGTACGGGGGAAGCTATGGGACGCTGGGCTCCATGATTGGGGGCCTCCAGGGTGGAGACGAAAGTCCAGTAACCAGCCAGCGGAGTGGGCTCAAACCAGACCTGCTGCCTGGTTCTAACCAGCAAATGTGACCATTTCATCACTGTTGTGTCCATTGAAATGTAATTCCAAGAAAAATTAGTTTGCAAATTATGTTAACTTTTTATTATGGAAAAAGAATATCATAATAAAATTCTTTTTTGCACTTAGAATTCAACAGTACTTTCAACTTGAATATTTTGTCCCGTGTCGCAAGTGTTTGGACTGCATTGATTGGAAGAAACATGTCTGGAAAAGGAATTGGTAAATGGTTTTGAACTTGTATAATGCTTTATCAAGTCCAGAGGAACCCAAAGTACTTCACACAGCAGTCTTTCACCCATTCACGCACACACTGAGAGTCGCAAGCTACTGGACAGTAGCCTGCCTGGGTCAGTCTGACAGAAGTGAGGCGCCCTCGGATCCCCACCACAGAGGACCAGTGCAGTGCCTTGCCCGAGGGCACAACAACAGAGGCAGGTGGAGTGGGGAACAAACGTCACCACCGTCGCCCACATATAGCTTAAGGAAACTGAATTTGTGAGGTGTATGCCCCATCTGAGCACAATTTAGATGTAAAAATGATGAAAATTGTTGTGGAGTATTTTTATTGTAGTAATTTTTTTGAAGTACTTTTGAAATTTTTTCTTTACTTAACTGAATATTTCCAACCACAACGCAATGGTTTGAAGTCTAAAATGATGGTGAAAAATGCAGAAGCTACAACTGAAGGCATTCAGTCGCAATTTTAGTGGCAAAATTGGCAGAGTTTGTTTAGACTGGTCGGTTTTCTAGGTTTTCAAGGCCTGGCTTTTAAGGATAGTTCACAAATGTGAAATTGTATTGAGCTCGCATCTTTTGAAAGGATATTGTTTGTGTGCTGTTTTCCAGTATCATGTTGGATCACTCAGTTTTGAACTGTTTGAGCCAACATGTCACTGGCATATTAAGGTAATTTGGTTAGGAGAACGCAGAAACCACCTTGGCACAATCCTTTCACAAACCAAGAAAGACTGCTCCAATATCAAGCAGCTCGAGTTTGAGGGCACAATTTGCTCAAATTTGGCCACATATCCAGTAATGTGAAGAACTCTGGACACAGCTGATCAGAGCAGTGACTCAGGAGGGTTGCTCCAGCCTTCCTTAGGGAGTGCTCTGTAATCTTTAAAGAGCTTATTAGAATCATCTCTCATAACAGAAGGGGCATTTAACATTAAAAACTGAGGAAAGGTATGGTTAGAAAGCTACTCTCAAACTATTTTGGTTAGTTTCTGTTTTGCCAAGATACCTCAAGAGAGCTGCGCACCAAATGGCCTGTGGTAAGCACTTTATAGAGTGCTAAGTCCAGAGGACCCCAAAACACTGTAGGCTACATTCAGTCACATTCACAAGCAAGTTACATTGTAGCCATCACTGCAACTGGGGCAAGCCAGACTGCCATGATCGCAGCTGGGCCCCCTGAGGACATCACCCTTTTTTCCTTTGGACTTAGTCTTTCTTTTGTTTTTATATTACGCCAATGTGGGATTTGTTAATCTAAAGTTATTTCTGAGACTTTTTTATGGCAAATAATGCTTGCTTTAATATGGCTGACAAAACTGAGAAGGTTTTCCCACACTTTCCATTGCCGCACAACAAAGTTAACTTTGGTTTTGAGTGAAAGGGAATTAAGATTTAGATAACTGAAAGTGGAACTAGATGGGTGTGTGTGACAGAATCACATGCCTTGTGTGCTGAAGTGGAGAGCAAACATGGTGTTTATGTTTCTTAAAAAACTTTTCCTGAGTGAAAGTAGAACTTTCTGTTTCCTCCGTGTCAGTGTAGTTGAGTTGTACCCTCACAGTGGTCCTTCGTGCTGCATCACAGCAGCTCAAAGTCACCTCCGCCCTCCTCTCATGTCTGGTTTTATGTATTGGTGAGTGCTCGGTTTCCTGTATGAATGCTAAATGCAAACCACGTGGTGTGAAAGCAGACTGCAGCTTCTTTTGTTCAAATCAATCAAACCGGAGACGGACAGAGAGCTGCTGAATCAGGAAATCACCGGTATATATCATTTCTTCTTAGTTTTAGCAAACCACTTAGCCAGACTACGGAACACCAACGAGGCAGCAGATATTATGGGATAGAAACACTTGTAGTTTGGAAGAGGTTTTAAAGTTTGTTGGTGTTGTATCGTTCGTATGGAACAGCAGACTCTTTGACTGTTTGTTAGCATACACTAGCGAGGTAACGTTAGCATAATGAGTCCCATCATTCAGTTCAGATTTTACTCGGTTTTACTCCAAATATTCGCAGCTCTGAGATAAATCACATGCTGTTTAAACACACACACTTCCCAGAGCTTGTATGTGGAGCGGGAAACGGTCTAAGTTCACCTGCCGTACCGCGGGTCTTTACGGCAGCTAGCACGCTAAACAGCCGAACAAAGAGCGGTGGAGCTTAGCCTGAGGAAGCTAACGGGAACCGGCTCACGGTTCGGTCTGCTGTCGGGTTATGGCTCCTCTTTCATCTGGGAACCATCAGGGACAACTGATGAGATCGTGGTACCGAGTGATATGGAATAATACGGTGAACCAGCGGCAGCTAAATACCGTTCGGTGAACTTATTTCTATGGAGCCCGGACAGTGCCCAGAGTAGAAAAAAATGGAAAGGTCAGGAGTTCCTTAAGTCAGTGAAAAGCGCCAGCTGATCTTCTATTTATATGGCTCTGTCAGAGAACAAACATTATTTAGGTTGATTCTTATTTTATCCCACCTTTTTATATATATAAATATATATATATATACATTTATTTATAAAACTCCCAGGATACTCTTGACCAAACCTTGAGTAAAAACTCAATAATTTAGGTGTGTTTGACAAAAGTTTTGTTCAAAATTTGACAAGCCACTCAGGAAAAGGCAGAATTTTGTCTTGGAAAGTCAGAAATTTCCTCCCAAGTTTGATATTACTTAGCATTAGTTAGCTGACATACAGCATACTGAAAGACTCAATATCCGATGGATTGTTTTTTTGCATTTCTGACTGGCTTCGCAAAACATCAAGTCGGTCACAGAGAGCTCTGTACAACAGAATGCGTAAGATGTAGATGCACTGGTATTGATTCATATCTCTAAGAGCCAATAAGGAAGCACAAAATATGCAAATCTCATAGAAGTTTCTTTTATAAGACGGTGGATTTGGCAACATTATTCTAACATTCAGATAGAATACACACAATCTAATTGAATCATCTGTTCAAATTCTTTTCTTTAAATGTAATGATTTCAGCTGGTGGATTAAATGTCTATGGAATAAATATTAAACACAGTAGTAAGTGTTTTAACTAATGGGGAGAATGTTGCGATTGTAGGCAATCCCTCAACTAATTTTGCTTTGGTGTTTTTAGTTTCTGTCTCCTAGTCACTTGAAGGAACGACGTTGATGGGAAAAGACCATATTAACACTTTTCTGGCTTATTTCTTTAGTCCAAAGCAAAATTGAAAAAGTTTTTTTTTCTAGATGTTACAGCACTTACTCTTACGAGTAACAATGTTTAACACTACTGTGCCAATAGATGAAGAATTTCCTTTGTATCAAAATCCGTCTAAAACAGTGATACATTTCCAGGTGATGGATCAGCAATAAAAGGCCTGTGCTCATATTGTCTTTGCAGTTTTATTTTACATGCACCAAAGTGTGGAAAGTTTTGACGTTAATTAGGAATAAGTAGGAATGTATCTCGTCTTGCTTCAAAGCTGATCTTATTGTGAAATGTACCAGTATTATAATGTGAGACGTGTTTGGAGCAGTTTTTGATATCGTTTCCTTTCCAAGTTCTTTAAAAAAAAAAACCCACAGTTTTTCTGTTTGGCTCCAGTCTGCTGCAGTTCAGAGACATGTTCCCCCCCGCGCCCGTCTCTCTGAACTGTCCAAGCCTTTGCTTGGTCTGAATGTGTCTCGCTTCTTTCTAACTACGAACAGCTACGTTCCCACTGCAAAAAAAGATGCCCCGTAAGAAGGTGACTGACGTATCAGGGAACGGAGGGATGAAGAGGAAGAGGGCGACAGGGAAAAGGAAAGACCGAGACTTCAGCAGCGACGACGAGTTCGACTTTGAGCAGGAGAACAACAAGAAACCCGGCAAACCGGCAGCCAAGTCCGGGCTCCAGCCTGTCACTGTGGCGGACGACGTCAAGGAGAAAATAGTGGGTTGGATTCAAACTTTTTCCCCCCCAGCCTGGTAGCTGGCTCTGCTTTCACCTGTTTGTTGTGTCTTTTCTCTGATATGTGGCTTCGATGCTGTGTGTTCACCACGTTAAGGTTACTGGGAAAGAAGCCCCTACAATGAAACAACTGTATTGTAAAGGCCCAGTTGGTGAAAATACTTTAACTGTACCTGAAGATGATGATTTTCTTTTGGTCATCGGTCATCGCACCTTTTCATGCGACAGGATCTAATCCTGGGCAGCAAATTTAAACGGCGTCTAACAGTAGAAAATGCTCTTCACGTCTTTGCTCAGTGAAGCTGCTAAATCCAACTTGTCCCTTTTAACTATTAACTTTCCTGTTACGAAACAACAAAAGTCGTGGTCTTTTGAACTAGTTTGCTTTTTTTTTTATTTTTTATTTTTCCCAGCTAATATTGTTTGCTTTCTACAGAAACTGGAGCTACCAAAGGTCAGAGGTCAACTTCTCATCTTTGGGGCCACCAACTGGGATTTGATTGGAAGAAAGGAGGTTCCCAAGCAACAAGGTAGAGTGTTAGAGTTTACATACCAACCCTCAGGACTCGCGTGCTGCAGCATTTCCTCTTTTAGTCTCTGTTAGACTCTGACAACCTTCAGATTTTCATGCTGGATTCCTCTTGTCAGAAACACAAAGCCGGTATTTTCCCCGGTTTGGTTGTTGTGTTCGACTGCGGTTGGTGTGGACAGAACCCCACCCCACAGAGGAATGTGCTGTTTTTTTTTGTTTGTTTTTTTTTTTTTGCTAAGAAACGGCTCCTACCTGAAGCGTCTTGTTCTCCTCTTGGGTTTAGGCATCGGAGGTGTGTTCATCTGTTGGATTCATTATACATGTTCGTGGCGGATTGAGTAGAGACGGCTGATTCCAGCCTCACTGACTATTCAGAGCCTGGTGGCTCAGAACTGTGTGTTCGACGCTCTCGATACCATTTCAGTTCCAAACATTGTGAGGAGGCCTGAGGGGACTGCTGGAGTGTTGTTAGGGCTTTGGGTTGATATCTGCATTTAGAAGGTTGTCCTGAGCCATCAGGGTAGCGCACCGCTCTCGTCCGGGCGGGATCAATAGGGGGATTGATCGGGTTCTGCGTTGTGTCTGCCACGGAGAGCGAGATGACCACATGGGCGTCTTTGTTTGGTGTGTGCAGGCAGCGTGCGTGTTGCAGCCAGCAGGATTCTTTTAATTGATTGTGACAGTAATGTCCATTCATATGCATGCATGCTGCGCAGTGAGCCAGCCACCTCTCTGCTGCTCTCTGATAAATCTGCTTTGTTAGGGATGGTGGTGGGTGGGGGGTTGTCAGCAGGGAGCAGCAGCAGAGACAAAGATCATCTACAGATGGTGATGTACCTTCTGAACATTTGCTGTGAAAGAGAAGCTTTGTGTGGATCCTGATTGCTGCAGTTTGATTCTTAAAAGATAGGGACCGTAATTTGCTAGCTGAAATGTTCAGATCACTGTGGTGAGTCCGGTTAGCACTCCATAGAACGTAGAGTTGCACTCCAGTAGGTTTAACTTGCACTTGCTGTTTGTTTCTTAATCTGACGTAACTGTGTGGTTCTAGAAAAGATAAATGATAATACAGCACCAGTGTCTGAATAATCCCTTGGTGCTGTGTGGTTCTGTTGACGGGGGCTTGAGAAACCTAGTGCGTGGGAGGTGTGGTGGGTGGGGCATCTCTGCCTGTGGGCTGGTGCAGACCTACCTCCATGTTGGGTGGATAGCACCATCGGAGGTAGTGAGGGGGTGATGGGTACCTGGTGATAACTTCTTCTCAATTCCAGGAGACAAATTGGCACACACACATCTACTGCGCACACCCTACGTCACACACACACAGTCACATAAGGCCGAAGGTCATACCAACACAGAGTCATAAATCAGGCAACCTGTCTACAATAGTGTTGCAGTTAACGATTGTTTTAATAGTCGATTATTTTGATAATTAATCAATTATTTGGATAAAAAAAAATTGGCACATTCTCCAGATGTTTTTATTTAACCTCTTAAGCCTATTGTCTACAATAATAAAAATACATTAAAATGTAAATAAATATTTGAGTTCGTTTTCTAAATTAGAAAATAAAACCTTTCTTGCCTAAAATGAAATAACAGGCACCTGCAGGGGGTGAAGGGGGCTGGAGCCCCTGCCCTTTTACCCTTGATGCCCCTAGTACCGTTTTTGAGCTTTCTTTACAATTCATTTATTTATTTATTTTATCTGTGTGTCAGGAGGCCTGCTTGTGTCCCTCAACAATAATATGTAGCTAATTATAATAATTTAGCAACATAAACTAGTCTATACTGTTACTTCACATATCCCAATATCACAGCAGATATTGGGATTTGTATTTTATGCCATATCTCAAATCCCCAGATGCTCTTTTTGGAGAGCAAAACATTCCCTGGTGGATGTTGGACATGTGGGAGAAAACCTGTTCTGTTACAATGGCAGCAAGGACAGAGTGTCTTTGGTCAGGAGCATTTATCATGACTGCTGCAACCTGCAGAAACTAGCTTAAAGGACACAGAATAAAGTTAACAGGTGGTGTGTGTCTGTAATTACTCAGTTTCCTAACTGTGTAGTCTATGTGTGTTTTCCAGCTGCTTTCCGTAACCTGGGCCAGAACCTGTGGGGTCCTCACCGGTACGGTTGTCTGAACGACGTCCAGGTCAGCTGTGTGGTGTCGGGCCCCTGTGCTGCTCACAGTCTCCTCATGACCACTGAGGGCAAACTCTGGAGCTGGGGTAAGCTCCATGACGCTCCGTCTCTCTGAAATTCTCCTCCAGCAGAGTCCTCTCCTGACCTCTACGGTCTTCTCTCCTCCTCAGGTCGTAATGACAAAGGTCAGCTCGGTCACGGGGACACCAAACGTTTGGAGGCTCCAAAGCTGATCGAGGGCCTGGCCGATCAGGTGGTCGTTTCTGCAGCCTGTGGACGCAATCACACCATGGCACTTACAGGTGGGCAGGAACTCTGAGATCCAGCAGTGTTTGGACCGTTTCTCCAAACAGATCGGAGTGTTCCGATCTCACTAAAACCAGGAGGATAGAGCACATAACCCCAGTTTTAAAGTCCCTCCACTGGCTCCCTGTAGCTCAGAGGATAGACTTTAAAATACTGTTGTTAGTTTATAAATCACTGAACGGTTCAGCACCACAATACATTAAAGATCTGCTGTTGTTCTTCCAACCTTCTAGACCCCTCAGGTCCTCTGGTTCTGGTTCTGCTCTGCATCCCCAGAACCAGAACCAAATGAGAAGCAGCATTCAGCTTCTATGCACCACAAATCTGGAACAAACTTCCAGAAAACTGTAAAACAGCTGAAACAC
>CAEGAE010098075.1:0-12664 GCA_903067095.1 Girardinus metallicus
TGATATTCATGTGATTAGTTGTTTTTAAGACTCGTTCTGGGTTTAGATGTCGTTTCACTGGGATGTTTTCCTGTAACATATATTTTTACATTTCCTGTCAACTTAACATCTTTTACTACAAAACCATGGCGGACGCCTCGGCGCCGCGGCCGCCGGCTCAGCAGGTTTTCTGGTCTCTGTCCTTGATGTTTAGTTGTTCTGAATGTTTTTTCTGTTTGTCCTGCAGTTGGACAAGGATTCCTCCAGACACGTTTTCATTTTTTGTAACATGTTGCATCAGGTAAGCTGCACCTGGTTGGCTGACAGGTCCCCATCTTATTGTCTGACATTTTTCCATTCATAAAACAACTTAAGTGGGACTGTGAGGAAATAAAAAACTTGTTTTGATCATGTATATGTTAGTTAGCCAGTACTGGTGCGTTCAGTGACATCGGGACTTTCCGCTGCAGCACTGCTCTCCAGAGATCCTGGAGGAAGTGGTGCGCTGGCTGGAGACGCTGGGCGATCGGTTCAGACGGGAGCAGCTGCTCTGCCTGGGAGGATTCCCCAACTGCTACGCAACATTCGGCTTCATCTTCTCAGAGTGTGAGGCGCCGAGTTAGATTAAAAAATTAAAACATTTATTGTCTGAGTGTGAGGCTAAGAGTTTGGAAAGATAAAGTTTTAGTTTTTAGAGTGCAAGGTTTTCCGTTTGTTTAAAAACAAATTTCTAAAATGCGAATCGTTTGTTTTTGTTTAGATGCCAAGTTTATCCGGGAGATGAGTAACAACCTGGACGCTACGATGAGGGCCCTGAAGGCACCGCCCGATGAATTGTCTGCAAGGGTAACAATCAAATCCCCTACACTGTAAAAACATTAAATTCTAACGAGTAGTTTGGTCTGATCTATGGAGAATAAAACAAAACCAACTTATAAGTAACTTCAGCAAAACATTTTGTTTTAAGTCAATAAATCTAATATTCATTAAACAGATTATTTCCCTTAAAGAGACGATGCGCTCCTGCTGAAACTAGAACCATTTCATCAATACTAAGGAATATCAAGCTCTGCCATTAAACAGAAAAATGATTTAAAGTTTATTTCAAGTGAACTAAATAAACTTGGTAAGATTTTTTTTGCAGTGTAGGACAACATTTTAATGCATTTTCTTCAGTTTTCTGTTTTTAGGGACGTAAAACAAAACATATCAACCTTCCAATAATTTAAAAATGTAGTCAATAAATGCGAATGAGAGAATGAGTGAAGCTCTCTAACAGACGTTTTCTGTTATTGATGATCAATACTTTGATCAAAATGTCAGCCGATCCATTTCTGTCTTTAGACTGAAATCTTGTTTGTTGCAGTTTGAAAAATAAAATATATTTGTAATAACCGTTAAGTTTGTCGACGTAGAAACGAGGAGCTGCCGTATAATTAAAACGTTTTCTAGAGATCATGAAGGAATAATTCAAAATTATTGATTTGATTTGTTTTCTTTCCGAATGTTTCTGTACTGTGAAAAAAATCAGATTGTTTTTGTTCCAGGAAAGCGAAGCGATGAAGATCCTCGGGAACGAGAAGTTTCAGGCCCAGCAGTACGCAGAAGCGCTGAAGTTTTACACCAACGCCATCAAATGCTAGTGAGTTTCTGGTGTCAACGATGTTTATGAACCGGCAACGTCACAATGTTTTCAAACAATACTTCCAATAAAAACTCTTCATAAACTAAAAGTTTCGAAGAGTTTATGAAGAGCGTCTGTGTTTTTTCTTTTATCAGAAGTTTTTATGTGCTCAATCAATCTGAAGTCACTTTCAATCATTTTGTGATTTCAGTTTTAAACCACAAAATATAAAAATGCTGCAAGCATTTCTACTGGTCATAAAAACCGTTTTAACTGTATTTTGTGTCCTGAATGTGGTAATTTTTGTTTTAGTCCTGATAATCACATCCTGTACGGGAACAGAGCTCTGTGCTACATCAAGCAGAAGGAATATCTGTGAGTAAATCCACCATTGCTGCAAAAACTTTGGATTTAGGCAAAATTATAATTTTCTTTGTTTCATCTGGTCATTATTTTACATGATCTGCATATAATAAAAACTCTCTAACCTTTATCTTAAGTTTAAAAGTTAATGTGTATAAATGGACAGAAATGTGTATATTTTTTATTTAATATTCTTTTTCCTATTGCAGAAAAGCAGCAGGAGATGGAAAACGTGCCGTTCTCATCGACCCGCTCTGGGCCAAGGTACGGTCCGGCTGAACTAAGAACTGCTTAGGGTTTCCTGGTTAATGATTCATATTATTTAAATATGCTTTACTATGTTTGCTGCAGTGTTTCTCTGCCTCCCCCTGCAGGGCCACTACCGGTACTGCGAGGCGCTGTTCTGCCTCGGGGCCATGGACCTGGCCTTGGAGGCCAACAGCACCGCCCGGTGGCTGTGCAGAGAAAACCCGGAGGGACTCAGAGATCTGGACCAGCAGTTCCTGAAGTTCAGGCCGGAGCCGCCGCCTGGTACCGATCCGACTCGTTTCTATCAGCTGGGAGTTATGGGTCCCAACCAGCAGTGGCTTTGTGTTTTATTGTTTGATTGGTGAATGGCAGCAGGAAGTGAGTCAGCTCCTGCCTGCTATTGCTTCCTGTTTGTGAAAGTGAAACTCACGCTGCTCTGCTTTCCCTGCAGCTGAGCTGCCGCAGAGGCCTCAAAGGTTCGTCTGTTCGCCTTTTTACTGACACAATAACTAATAATGAGTCGTTAACCGTGGGCTTGTTTCTAACGCGCCGCAGCTTTAAGGTTGGGCTGGTGAAGAAAATCCCTCAGCCGACAAAAACAGGCGGTAAAACCAATCCGGCCAGGAGCTCAGCTGCGAAGGTGAGTCACGTTTGTTTTGCTTTTACAGCCTCAGGTTTCATTTTATGCTTTAGCTGTAAACTCATGTTTTCCTTCAGGTTTTAAATGTCTTTTGTAGGAATATTTCTCATTTTCTCAATCAGTTCCTGCTTTTTTCAGATTTTTATCACCTGATAGTTGAAGAAAGCAGCAGGTTTTCCTTCCTTCAATGCTGTGAAACTCAAAAAACAGATTTTCTGAACCTATTCAAGGTGGAAAGCTGATTATTTTAGTTATCAATTTATTGGATTAAAAAATTGGTGCATATTTATACAAAATTAGAAATACATTAAGATTCAAATAACCAAATAAATTTATTTTTTAATAAGAAAACAAACATTTAACATGCAACAACGTAGCAATATTCATTTTTCTTCCGCTTGTTTTAACTGTTTTGTTTTTTTTTCCACCATCTTTTAGTCTGTAATTAATTAGTTTTATAATTAATGGATGACTAAATTAGTTGGATTACTTCAGTAAACGATTAAACCGATTAATCGTTTCGGGTCTGCGCTCCGAGTTCGTCTCGATGAGTTTTGGGTTTTATTCTGAGCAGCGTGAAAAATCAGGAAGACGATTTTCACCCAAAACTGATTCAGTTTTCGACAGAAATCCGTCTTTACCGTCCAGGAGTTCAGCGCCGCCGCTGATGTTCAAAGGCTCGATTCAAAGTTTGCAGCAGTCGCCGACTTCCTGCCCGAACACAGGAAGTCGGCCGACCTCAAGCATTCAGCTGGCAGACGCTGATTATTGAAATTTTGTTTTGGGATAAAGACTTGATGAATATTTAAGATAGATTTAAAAATGTGAAACAAACTGAGGCTGTTTTGAGTTTAGTCAGGACTGCTGAGTGTTTTTATCTGGCTGTAATTCATGTTGATCATTAATTCGTGTTTTTAGGTCATCGAGACGAAAACGGACAGAAAGACAGGTTAGTTTGTTTTCCATTTAAATAATTTGGTGTTTATTTCATGTTATTTAATATTACAGATCCAGCTGTTTAATTTTAAACCCAAGAACAGAAAGTTTCCTCTTTTGGGCTCCAACAGGGGAATTTAATCAATCAGTGGATATTAATGGATTATCTGAACTCTGATGGAACCCAACATTCTGCTGTTCAGAACATCCCATCAGCCCAAATAAAAACCATTTTAATGCAGAATGCCTGGAGGTTCCAAACACCCGGCTCCCTCCTCACCGGTGGCCGTCGGCGACTGTCGGCGGTCTCTCCTCGATTTGGGCCAAAAATACTTTAATCATCCAAACGACTGAATGTCTGAATTCTGACTTTAATTCTTGTGTGTAAAATTAGAAATGTAAATCTTTGTGAACCAAAATGAATTCAGACCGGCCTTACTTTAAGAACCGTTGCTTGGTAACCATTTTCCTAAGAACTTGAAAATCAACATGAAGGAAGGTTGTCGGGAAGCAGCTCTGTGATTGGTCGCCAGTGTTCTCGTCCTGGTTGCCTGGCGACCAAACGAACCCAAGGGAACATGGGTGTTTTACGTGTCGTGTGTTTTGGAGAGAGTTTTATTAACCATCTGTGTTTTGATCTCTTGGATCTCTGAAGCGCCGTCCGACCCGGAGGGACGACTCAAAGACCCCAAAACGTCCAGAAGGTCAGTGAGGTCACGCGCCGTCCGTTTGATTAGCTCACCAGAATCTTCCTCCTGGTTAGTGAAAATCTTTGTCAAGATGGTTCCTTCCCTTTAAACACAGAATGATGTCTGAGAGCAAAACCGATTTCTTACTTTGACTAGACCATGTGTAGTTTTAGCACAGAGTTATATTTGGACATGTAGGGCTGACTGACAAGTTTCCTATGGATTGTAGAAAACCAGAAACCGACTATCTCCTTCCTTCCTCCATCTCTAGAAAGCTCATTCTGCAAAGCATAGCGGCAGCGTATTCTGTAGAGTAGCATTGTAGTGCCTTGTGGTCCCCTGTGATCACTTGTGGTCCCCTGTGATCACTTGTGGTCCCCTGTGATCACTTGTGGTCCCCTGTGATCACTTCTGGTCCCCTGTGATCACTTGTGGTCCCCTGTGATCACTTCTGGTCCCCTGTGGTGCCTTGTGGTCCCCTGTGGTGCCTTGTGGTCCCCTGTGATCACTTGTGGTCCCCTGTGATCACTTGTGGTCCCCTGTGGTGCCTTGTGGTCCCCTGTGGTGCCTTGTGGTCCCCTGTGGTGCCTTGTGGTCCCCTGTGATCACTTGTGGTCCCCTGTGGTGCCTTGTGGTCCCCTGTGGTGCCTTGTGGTCCCCTGTGATCACTTGTGGTCCCCTGTGATCACTTGTGGTCCCCTGTGGTGCCTTGTGGTCCCCTGTGATCACTTGTGGTCCCCTGTGGTGCCGACGGTCTGTAGAAACTCTGCTCTGTCTGCAGTGAGCGCGACGACCTCAGCGGTTCTAAGAGCAAGTCAAAGAACCAAAGCGAAATGCGGAAAGCGGTGAGTCTTTCCTCCTCATTTCTTTTAATCATCCTGGGTTTTTCTGTCTGACCCGCTGCGTCTGGGTCCATCAGAACCAGAAGATGGCCGACAGCAAAGCAGATTTATGTAAGGAGCTGCGGTTTCTGGTGCAGGAGGCTCACAGCGCGCTGTCGGACCTGCGCAGCCGCAACGCAGAGCAGGCCTTCAGCCAGGCGCTGGGGCTGCTGGAGGCCGCCACGCCCAAGGTAAGAAACTACCGAACGTCTGAGACAAGCTACCGGATATCTAGTAAGCGTTGTCAGAACGGGAACCAACTAGTCGATTCTTTACTCTGCAGTGGCTTTTTTGGGGCCAGTCCGCTAGTCGCAATCACCTGGTAAAACTGATTTTTCAAAGAAAATGAAAGTGAACTAGGTGATTTCTGACGGCTCCAACTGTATTCAAATGTCAATAATTTACCAAAGAGAAGCAGAAGATTCCACCAAAGGCTACCGGAATGGGGGCTTTGCTCAGCGCGGCGGTTAGCGCGGCGCCCCGCGTACCGAGACCGTAGACCGGGTACCTGGAGTCCGGTTCGCTGGGCCCAGGCCCCTCGCCTGTCGGATCAAATAAAGGCTGAAAAACATGTAACAAAAGACTCCCGGAGTCATGTGGGACAAAGCGTCACGATGTTTATCCCTCCAGCTGATCGGCGTCACGGCGTGTTGAAGCTTCACGCTCTTCTAAAAATACCGTCTAACATCTGGAAACGGAGCTCGAGCTTCACCCTGAAGGTCTGACGGAGGCGCCGTCTGCATGTCGGTTCAGAGCGCCGCTGCTGGTCGGCGCCGCGTCCTGCTGCGCGTCGGGCGGAGGAGCAGCAGGACGCGGCGCCGGATTCAACTGACCGAACGGGATCCGGTCACGATTAGTCCGGTTTGTGACGTTCCACTGCGGTCGGCGTGATAATTTGACTGATGCGTTTTTTGAACTTATTCACTCCAGTTAATTAGTTGATGATTATTTGAATTATTGATTAATTGCGATTAATCTGTTTCAGTGACTACTTGATGAGTGCGAATGCTTGTTTCTCAGAAACTGGGACTTTCCTCCCTGGATGTTCTGCTGCTGCTGTTCGGTCGAGCGTCAGCCTTGACAGAAATCGGACAGCCGGAGGTGAGTCTCCCAGAGGAACGCGGTTTGGACCATATTCCATTAAAATGTCTTTAAATCATCATAAATTAAAAATGGTCAACCTGACAAAACACAAATAGACACGGAAAAAAAAAAACGTCCAGAAAATGATCAGCTTGTGTTGAATTAAGCAGCCAGATCTTAATGCCTGACTAGAACCAGTCTGGCAGCACGAAGTAGACAAAACAGCACATCTACAGAACAGCTTGGAAACAATCCCTGAAGTCCATCAGGCTTTCCGTGATTTCAACTTATTATTACTAATTTATCACCATAAATTAGTAGTTTTTTTCAGGAACAGTAAATCCAGAAATGTTAAATTTCATGGTATCTCGTATCATCCAAGCATTTCCAAAGAGTCGTGCTGCAGTAGCAGTCAGTGCAGGGAATCTGAAGCGGCTTCTGACTGAAGACTGTTGCTGTTTAAACCAGGGACGCTCCGATCGGGGTTTTGCCGCTGATACCGATCATCCATGAGGCCGATCACCGATCACCTGGATTGGCTGTTAATTTTTCGCTTTAGGCATAAATGATACTATATTATCTTGGAAAATAAAAAAATTATCTGTCAATAAATTGACCTAATTTAGACATAATACATATTTTACTACCTATCTAAAATCTTTAAGTTCCCTCTCGCTGTGAGAGTTGACCGTCTGCAGGCTGTGAAATATTACTACTAATGTCAGATTAGATTCGCTGTGTTGATTCATTTTGATCTGGTAATTTTCCACCACAACAAACGTCCCCGTTCACTCAGAGCGTTAAAGTTCCTCGCTACAGGATTTGTTGCTGCGCAGTGAGAAGGAGGGAGGAGATCCAGGTGATCGGCAACAAGAGACGGCGATCGATCACCGATCACACACTTTTTCACGGAAATCAGCCGATCGATCGGCACACCTCTAGTTTGGAGGTTTTCCGCCTTCGCAGCATCGAGAACCAGAGGGAATAAACGTCCGATCAAAGTGTGCAACAACGTAGCCCTTAAAATTTAAATCTCTGAAGAAATGTTTTCCCTCAATCCCAGATTTGTTGGTTTGTCAGCTCATTTCTGTTCGTTGTGCGTTTATAAGCAGTTTTGTTGATTGTTGCTGCAGGAACTGGCAGAAGCAGAGAAACTTCTGGAGAGAATGAAATCGTTTGAAGAGCGAACGTTCCAGTGTCTGGTTTATTACGCCATCGGCAGGGTGTTTCTTCGAGAAAACCGGTACGTTTGTTGTACAAAATTTGCCTTTTACACATTTTAGTTTCCGTTTCAAAAAAAGACACCCAGCTGGTTTGTGGCAGTAAGTTGCTATTTTTGGTGCTTGGAAAACGTGTTCTGATAAATCGCATTTGACCGGCACAACCCTGTTTCCCAGCAACCCAGCTGATCTCCAGCATTTGGTCAGCTGGTTTTCCTGCTGTACAATGGCTGCTGGAAAAGACAAAAGTTTAGTCGTTGACTTGCTGCTTTCTGGCTGGCTGTGCAGGCAGCTCCACTAACTGGAATCTGATTTTCTGAGAATGATTTGGTGTAATAAACTTGGTGATCAGGTTTTGTCCAGGCCGTTCCAGGAAGTGTCTCCTGTATCCTCATTTCTTGCTCTCCAGCTGTGTCTCCTCCTGTCTTGCAGGTTTAAAGTTGCCATGCAGCAGTTTTCAGATTCGCTGCAGATGGTGAAGAATCAAATTACTCCAGGTAAACTCACCTGGCCGTTGACCAAAGAGATTGTTAAGGAAACACAAGCAGACAGTTTCAAGGTTGGTGCGTCCTGAATGATCTTGAATGTGTAGCGGTGAGGAAAGTCCTGAATCATCCTGTCTGTTTTTCAGGAGATGCTTGAGAAGTCGATAGAGTTGTGTCGATTTCCCCCCGCCCCTGACGCCGTCTGCCGTCTTGAAAAATGCCTTTGCCCTCTAAAAGCTGAGATCTATTTCACTGACCCAGATTTTAAGGTAAGCAGCAGCTCATTTCTGTGGTTGGGAGCGAAACGCGCTGAGTTTTGAACGAGAAGCTTGTCGTTTCAGGGCTACATTCAGATATACTGCTGTCAGAGCTGCAAGGTTGAATTTCACATCAGCTGCTGGAAGAGCCTAAAGTCTACAGAGTTCAGTGAAAAGAATGAAAAGGTTTGCTTTTCATTCCTCTGTCCTGCAGATTTGATTCCCTGACATGGAGATAAATGCGTGTTTGTGTCGCAGGATGTCCTGAATGAGGCGTGTTTGACTCCCGACTGTCTGGGTAAAATCTGCTCTATACGAATCTTCGGTCCTACGGGTTTGGTGAAATGTAAGGTGAGAAAACGTGCAGGGGAGCGTCGCTGCCAACGCCGGGTCAGAGCTGACCGCTTTGCTTTGCGCTTTCAGTTTGAAACGACGATCACGAAGCCGGAGCTGCCGAAGAAACCCCGAGTTAATCAGAACGCCACCAGGTGAGGCGGCCGAAGTCCAGCACGAGTCCTCCTCAGAAAACCAGAGGAATTATTGAAAAATGGCTCCAACACTTTTACAAAGAAGATACTTTGAATTTTGTTGAGTCTACATTTTTTAATGAAATGCTTTAAAACGTGTTGCCGGTGGTTACCGTGTAGTGAGAATTAGTTTTGGAGCTTAATTACTGCTGAACATTTCTGTCCTCTGGGTATTAATAGTATAAATTGCAGGCCTGAAGGGATTAATTAGATTAATCAAGTAATCAATAGTTAAAATAATCAACTAATTTAGCAATCGATTAATTAACTGGAGTAAACATACTTAAATTACTCACTCGGTCAGAAGCAGCCAATCAGAACCAGCGTCAGTCAGCCAGCCAATCAGAACCAGCGTCAGTCAGCCAGCCAATCAGAACCAGCGTCAGTCAGCCAGCCAATCAGAACCAGCTTCAGCCAGCCAGCCAATCAGAACCAGCTTCAGCCAGCCAGCCAATCAGAACCAGCGTCAGCCAGCCAGCCAATCAGAACCAGCGTCAGTCAGCCAGCCAATCAGAACCAGCGTCAGTCAGCCAGCCAATCAGAACCAGCGTCAGTCAGCCAGCCAATCAGAACCAGCGTCAGTCAGCCAGCCAATCAGAACCAGCTCTCAGGAAGTTTTGATTCAGTAACTCAGGATTGTATATTTTGATGCCACTTGCGTTTAACTTTGAATTTCTTTTTTTACTTGACATGATTTGATCGGAGCATCTCTAGTTTAGACACTTTATTCTGAAAATGTTTTAGTAAAAACTCATCAAACTCAAACAATGCTGCATTTTAGCCAATAAAATGTTGAATTGAATTTAATAGTTTAATTGTATTTCTAATGTTGTATAAAAGAGGAAAAGTGGTTAACTGACAGATCTATAGAATGTGTCAATTTTTATTCAGTCAATCAATTGATTAATCGATTGCTAAAGTCAAACTAACGAGTCTCTGTTTTTGTTCTGGTTTTTGTTGCCAGTGTGAAGAAGTTAAAGTCCAAAGAGGATCAGAAGCAGAAGAGGAAACGGTTCAAACAGACGTTTAAGGATCAGCCAATCATCAGCCACGAAATCCTGCAGAAGAAAGACGACTCGGGATCGCCAAGTCAGCAGAAAGGTCCGCTTCACTCTGAACTTTTTCCTTCCACAGGACTTTCCAATGCAAAGCTCACCAAGAACGTTTGGCCTCAGAACAAATAAAACGGAACAGACATCAGATCAGAAATATTAAATCTTAATATTGATGAAAAGTTCAGGTTCCAATAGGAAAATGGAAATTGGGCCGATACCGATGTTGATATCAGATCAATAAAACAGATCTTGGACATCAGATATCAGTGACGTCTGATCTATTCAGTCTAATTCTACGCTTTCAGTTCTGAGCGAGATCAAGCTTTATTATTTTACATTATATTTATTTATAATTAAACTTTCTGAATGAAGGTCTAATTTTAACGTTTGACTAAAATAATCTACCAGTTTCAGTTTATTTAATTTATTTTATGTCGGCGGTTTTTCTCCCAACGGCACCAAATGAACAAATTAAAGTTGATTTCCCATGTTTGACCAGCTGGTGGCGCTGTTTGTGAATTTAAACGAACTGGTGCAGAGGAATAAGATGACGTTTAAACCCTGAATGTTTTAAATCAACCAGCTGTTTTCGGACCAGAATCGGAACGGAGAAGCTGGAAATGATGGTCCGGTGGAACCGGCGCTGCTCTGGAACCGGCGTTGAAGATTTATTCAGTAAATCTGTAATGCTGCCAAAGCGCAGCTTCGCTTCTAATTAGTGTTTCAGTATTTGCTCTGGAACAAACCCAGAAGAACTCGGTCCGGTTTGCCGTTTTTCAGTGTTCTGTCCTGTCGTGTTTCTGCTGCAGCCTGGTTGGTGTACACAGACCGGGTTCTGCTGCAGATCAACCAGAACCTGGACCTGCTGCGGGAGGAGCAGGGCCTGCAGGTGTCGGCGCTGGCCGGCGGCCTGCGGCCCTGGCTGGAGCTGGACTGGGCCCGGGGGAACCGCCTGGCCGGCCGCCTGCTCCACTGGCAGCAGGAGAGGCTGCAGACGCTGGGCCAGGCCGTGGAGCTGCTGCTGGAGCGCAAGAACCGGGTCTGGGCCCGGGTCTTCATCCAGCAGCTCAGCGGCTGCGAGGGAATCAACGCCAAGCTGAGCAAGTGGGCGTGTCAGCTGGACGGCGCAGGTAGGATTGAGCTCAGACCGACGGGTCACAACCAGAACCGGCCAGAACCAGATCCATTTATTAGAGTTAGAGCAGCTTCAGTTGTTCCAGCTGGAGACCAGAGATCAGGCTGACCTCTGACCTCTGACCTGACCCTTGGGTTCCACAGTGGTTCTCCTCCCAGCTGCAGAACGTTTCCAGAACCAGAGACTAAAGTCTGAGAGCAGAAACTCATCCAGGCGTTTAGAGGTCAGACTGACGGACCCACGGTCCAGAACGGGGTTCTGACCGGACCCACGGTCCAGAACCGGGTTCTGACCGGACCCACGGTCCAGAACGGGGTTCTGACCGGAACCAGGAGGATGGAGACACCGCCCGGTTCTGCGCCGCCCGGTTCTGCGCCGCCCGGTTCTGCGCCGCCCGGTTCTGCGCCGCCCGGTTCCTTCACTCAGAGACTTTAAACTGCTGCTAGTTTATGAATCACTGAACGGGTTAAAGATCTGCTGCTGACGGATCAACCTGCTGGTTCTGGTTCTGCATCAGAACCAAACATGGAGAAGCAGCATTCAGCTTCTAAGCACCACAGATCTGGAACAACCTGAAAACTGCTGAAACACTGAGTTCCTGCTATTGATTAGCATCTGGATCAATGATCAATAATCTGGGTGTATTGATGAACAGCATCAGGCTAAGAGCTTCATGCTAATACATCTGTGACAAAACGCAAACGGCGAAGTCCAGACGAGATTCACACGGCAGCGATTCTGTTCATGATGAAAAGCGTTTCAGCGGCTGGAGGCTGAAATCCACCAGATGGGCTGATTTCACTTCCAGTCTGAATGTTTCACTGGCTTTTTCTGGCTGGTTGCCATGTTTCTGGTTGCCGTGTTTCTGGTTGCCCTGTCTAATTGCCGTGTTTCTGGTTGCCCTGTCTAATTGCCGTGTTTCTGGTTGCCCTGTCTAATTGCCGTGTTTCTGGTTGCAGGGCTGACTGCGGCACAGTCCTTCATCGAGCGGCACTCTGAGCGCCTGGAGCAGCTGGACCTGGCGGTGTTGCTGAACTTTGACCCCTTAAAGCAAATGATTTTAGAGAAACTGGACAATAAACCGGATTTGTTTTGGCGCCTCGGCCTGACGGTGACGGAGTATCTAAAGCAGGCCTCGGCGCACGACGTCCGGCTTTTTATCTGGACTCTGGAGGAGCATAGACACGACTACATTTGTTGTCACAGTATACTGGATGAATATTTTGATATGATGGGTACGTACGCCAACCTGGCAACCCAACCTGGCAACCCACCTACCGGATTCACCAGCGTTCCTCATTGATCTAAAATGTTCTGTTTGCTTTTCAGATGCTCATTGTTCTGTGTTAAAAAAGTCTGAAAATGATCATGTAAGTTTTTCTAACACCTGATTTATACACCTGAACCTGACCAGGGTCTCATCTAGTTCCCCCGGGTGGTTTCGTCTAGTTCCCCCGGGTGGTCTCGTCTAGTTCCCCCGGGTGGTCTCGTCTAGTTCCCCCGGGTGGTCTCGTCTAGTTCCCCCGGGTGGTCTCGTCTAG